>MU759116.1:17528-44153 GCA_026770625.1 Nicotiana glauca | reverse complement strand
AAGTGTTTGATCTAACTTTGGCTTGAGGGAATAGGATTAGAGTATTACAAATTGCTATTTGCTAAATGATCGAGTGCGGTGTATAGGTGTGGTAACGAGTGTCTATACACCGGAGTCTAGCATGACCGTGAGTCTTTGTTTGTAATTGTTTTCAGATAATTTGAAACTCTTCTAAGCTAATGAATGATAACTACAAAATGTAAAAAGTTGGAGGATAAATCATGAAATATTAACACTTTGGAGTGTTGGCTCGAATGATAACTACCATTGAGTAATAGATGGAAGTATTGAAAGGAGTTGTGATTGATCCCTTGCCGGGATTTTTGGTATAAATTGAACACTCCCTTGCCGGGATATTTGAGTTGTTAAATGTATTCCCACGTTGGGACTTTTGTATTTTTTATGTTACTCCCCTCGCACCTGAGTTGCGAATGACGTTGGGTAAGTTTTGTTGGTAAATATTGAGGATCGGGTTGCACGCCGCAACGGTACTAAATGTTGAGGATCGAGTTGCACGTCGCAACAGATTAATTGTCGAGGATCGGATTGTACGTCGCAACGGTACTAAATGTTGAGGATCGGGTTGCACTCCGCAACAGATTAATTGTCGAGGATCGGGTTGCACGCCGCAACGGTGTTAAATGTTGAGGATCGGGTTGCGCGTCGCAACGGGAATATGGACGGAGTATATTGTTCTGTGTGTTGAGCTTTCCGGTATTTCTTTATCAGTTATTACTTGCTCAGTTTTCACTCTTGTTAGCCGATTTCTGTATTTGAACTGTCGTACCCCCCAGCATGCTTCCCTCCCCTTTTAACTATTTAGATTAGCGTATTCTCCTGTTATCGTATATATATATATATCCGTACAGGTTGTTTGTGGTAGGTCCTGTCTAGCCTTGTCACTACCTCGCCGGGGTTAGGCCAGGCACTTACCAGTACATGGGGTCGGTTGTGATGATGCTACACTTCTGTGCCTGTTTTGTGCACAGATCAGGAGGCAGCTTACGGACCGCCGCAACAGTTATAGACCGGGAGCCGACCTTCAGTCCAGAGACTCTCAGGTAGCTTAGCTGGCGTCCGCGGGCTCGGAGTCTCATCTATGTCACCTCAGTTTGTTTATTTGTATCGAGATAGACTCTTGTGTATTTTCTTTCAGACTGATGTTTTTAGTACTCCTTAGTAGTCCGTGAGTGGTGACACCAGATACTGGGTAGAGTTATGATTTAAACTTCCGCATTATGATATCGTTTTTGTTAAAAGTCTTCCGCATATTTTAAGTATTTATTTCAGTTTATTATATTGTTCTAGATAAAAATTTTGAGAAAGGTTTAAATAGTTGGTTTGCCTAGCTCCGATAGTAGGCACCATCACGATCCCGGTGATATGAAATTCGGATCGTGACATTCCAACATGGAATTATACGAACTACGAATTTAGCACCTTTCAAAAGTGTGAAATTAAATTGAAATTGCATCGGAAGAATGCCAGGACAATTAAATAGATGGAATAAAATTATGTTTATGTTTTTCTTATAAAAACACCATCCAACACCAGAAAAAGAAAAACATGTACATTGAGCGTAGACATAGTGTCCGTTAGGGATGTACAAGCCGAACCAGAAAATCGTACCAAATCGAAAAGTCAAATCAAATTGATTAAAAAATTCGACCAGGTTTGATTTGATTTGGTTTTGTTTTGAGTAAAAAATCCGAACCAAACCGACATATAAATATATAATTTTTCATATATACTTTATGACTTTACATAGAATTTTGTTTTAAAATGTCTAAAAATATTTGGGATCCTCTCATGAGATGTAATATTTAATAGAATTATAAAGTGCATCCATTTTTATTCACTTTAAGTAATGGATTATATCACTTTCTTATGAAGTCTTGTTGAAATGTGTCAATCATCTCTTTGTTCGTTCATAACAATATGTCAAGATTTCTTATATCTTTTTCTAAATTTGAAGTGGTATCTCGATAATCTGAAACTACATCGAACATATCATTATTTATGTATCATATTGATTTTTATGTTTAATTAATAAATTCAGTTAACCTTGAAAGCATACATCAATAAAAAATTATTCCTTAAAAATGTAAAATATTATGTGCTACTAATAAAAAAAATCTACCATTAGAATACTTTAATGTATCATATGTTTGTTTTTATTTTTTATTTTTTAGTAAACATATATTTACTTATCAAAATTTTATTTATAATTTTAATAAAGTAAGATTGAGATAATATTTATGTAACAAAAAAAGAAGAAAAAACCCGAAAAATTCGAAAAACTTGACAAAACCAAACAAATCCAAACCGATATAAAGGATTGATTTGGTTTTGATAAAACCCGAACCAACCCGATTCACGTACGCCCCTAATGTACGTTATCAATTTCCCATGAAAAATAGAAAAGATTGAACATGGAATTGAGCGTCCATCAATTTGGTCTTAAATTCTTGAATCTGAGCTCTTCTTCAGGTAGTGTAAGTTATCAATTTCCTATAAAACATAGAAAAATATTAAAAGCAATAACGTTAAAGACAAAATTACAGAATAATACACTTCATAAGTTGATCTTGCATTATTTTAGCCCAGTTACAAGTTTACAAATGTATAGTCAAATATCAATAAGATCTTTTCTTTTCTCATTCCCTTTAATTATAACAACCTCATTTATTTCTACCTACCCCCATTGTAGCTCTCTCCTCATTTTTCACCCATAAGTATTTTGTTTAATTAATGAAAAAGAATCATATGCAAACAAAACTGAAAAGAAAAATTAATTTCTCACTTAGTCGATACTCATTCGTGCCTTCTTCCATAACCAATACTTCTCTGTTTTTTTTAAAAAAAAAATTTGTATATCTTTAGGTTTATACATGCCTATCACAACTGCAAAACGCAAAAACAGACGCGAGAAACCTAAAATCTCATCTCCTTTAATGCAAATTTTGTTAAATTTCGATTATGATTTTGAGAGAAATTTGAAGTGAGTATTGTTTGATCTTATTAAAAATAGTCTAAGTAGGTTGTATAAAAATATTGAAGTTATTTGCTGGAGTTTTGGACTAGTTTTATACAAGAATTGCAAGTGAAAATCGTACAAAAATTTCGTTAACGATGCTTATACACTTTTATACAAAGAGGTACCGTATGTATATATTTGTATAAAAGTGTATAAAGATGCATAATCACTGAGTACAAATATTTTTGATACACTATGCATATAGGTGTATAAGAAGAAAGAAGAAGAAGAAAAAGCGAGAAATTCACCAAATACCTGTAAATAATATATCAACCTTGGATATAATAGTGTATAAGATGTGTTTATACACTACTATATACTATTTATACAATATTATACATTATTATACATATGAATCCTATCAATGGAGCTTTACGTATTCTTCTTCTTCCTTGGGCATCCTCTGAAATTTAACTCAAATATAGCCTAAAGCTATTCCAAATCACTTGAAATTTAAGTTTTGAACTCATCTTGATGATTCCAATCAATTAAGACAACACCCATTCCAAACAACTAACAAATCGAAAAACTCAATTTCTGAAATTTAACTCAAATATAGCCTAATCTACTCCAGATCACTTGAAATTTAAGTTTTGAACTCATCTTGATGATTCCAATCAACTGAGACAACACACATTCCAAATAACTAACAAATTGAAAAAACTCAATTTCTGAAGTTTAACTCATATATAGCCTAAATCTACTCCAAATCACTTGAGATTTAAGTTTTGAACTCATCTTGATGTTTCAATCAATTGAGACAACACACATTCCAAACAACTAATAAATCAAAAAATTCAATTTCTGAAATCGAATCTTCGGACCACTTGTAATGGTAATTTTTATTTTTCAAATTCTTAGTTAACCATTGAAATCCAGAAAAGAATTGAAGGAGAATAACAATAGTAGAGAAATTTTGTGGTGCAAAGGCTGACATGTGAAGGAGAAGAAAAACGAAGAAAAAAGGGGAATAAAGAAAAAAGGGGAACAAAGAAATAAGGGGTGGGCTAACGGATGAAAATTAAGGGCAAAATTTAAAAATAGCCAGATTTACAACTGGTCGTTCAAAAATAGTCCAGTTTTAAAAGTAATCGAAATTTAGCCACTTTATATGTAAAGATAAATCTGAGCGAAAACACTATTCAAAACCCGAAAAATATGCACGTATATTATGTTGGAGTTCCAGCGTAAGTATGCTTAAACTCCAGTATATTATACTGGAGTTTACTAGAGTTCCAGGATAAGTATGCTGGAACTCCAGCATAATATGATGGAGTTCTCGCATAAGTACACTACAACTCTACCATAATATACTGGAGTTCCAACAAGTATACCGGTCCAGCAAAGTATACCGGTTTAGCATAATATGCTGGAGTTCATACACTGGTGCACCGAACTCCAGTATATTATGCTGGACTGGTCTCTGTTGCAGCAAAATAGTAGTTATTTTTTATTGACTTGGTGAACGCTGGCTATTTTTGAATAACCAGTCCGAAAACTGGCTATACCGTGCTATTTGTACGAAAATTAATTTTTAGATTATGTACAACCTGCGCTATATTGGATAAGGGCTTCAAACATGAGCCATTTTTTAATGGGTTGTTGGGCCAAGTGACAAGTGGGTTGTTGGGCCAAGTGACAAGGGATGTAATTCGTAAAAATTGCACATGGCACCCTATTTGGTCGCCCCCATTTAACATATACCCATTTTTTTAAAAACTTTTAATTTGTACCCACTTTTTAAATAATTTCATCCCTCTTCTTCCTCCTCCTTCTCCTCCTTCGTTTTCTTCTTTCCCGTGGACTGGACTGTGTCGTGTAAATAGCCTTGCCTCAGGTGCATAAATGTCTATGCAAATTCTAGTGAATCCATAAGATGAGAAAGAAATATATGATAGCAAGAATTACAAAACAGTAGAAGGTCCCCGTGGAAGCAGAATTACAACGACACTAGTGATGATAAACTCGTCTTCCATAGTTGTAGAATCAGATTAAAGTAAAACACTTGAAACTTGAATTACAAAAAGAGTAAAATTCTTAATAGAGCACAGGTGTGACAATATCAATTAAATTAATATAACATTACATACATATTACTCAAAAAATACAAAAACAAAAACTTCAGCTCTAGAGCTGAAGTTTGCGAGTTACAAAATAAAAACTTCAGCTCTAGAGCAGAAGTTCGTTAGTTACAAAACAAAAAACACAAATAAAAACTTCAACTCTAGAGCTGAAGTTCGCGAGTTAAAAAATAAAAACTTCAGCTCTAGAGCTGAAGTTTGCCAGTCACTAAAACAAAAACTTCAGCTGTAGAGCTATAGTTCGCCAGTTACAAAACAAAACACAAAAATAAAAACTTTAGCTCTAGAGCTGAAGTTTGCGAGTTACAAAATAAAAACTTCAGCTCTAGAGCTGAAGTTCGCCAATTACAAAACAAACTCAGGCCCGGCTACTAGAATGCTGAAGTTTTACGTGATTGCCTTTGCTACTTCAGCCCCGTATGCTGAAGTTATGCGAAAAAGCAGGTACGCTTGCAATTTTATTTTTTGCAAAACGAGCACAAGTTAAAACGTGATACAAAAAGCGAGTATAGATGCAAATGCCCATGTTATTCTCCATAATAGGGAAGCTCCGATTACAGAAGATGAGTGACGACTGTATGCGATTTTGACTTGGACCCTACAAATCGAACAGTTACACGCTTTTGGACATCAACGTTAAAATAATACTAATATTTAAATGTTAAGGATATTTTTGTCCATTTATATAATATTCATGCTTATCAATTTACTAATCTCTACATTCGTGCGATGCACAAATATCCTTAGTGGCAGAGCAAGGTTGAAGAATAGGGACTCGAGTAAATCTCCTTCATATAAAATTATATTGTACACATATAGTAATTTTTTCTTTTAATTATATATAAGTTGTTAAATTCCATTGACATACGAGAAAACTCAAGTGAAAAGACAAAGTGATTTAAATATTTTGTGCCAAATATTACGAAGTGCATATCGAAAGTACTAAACTTTCAATTGAATAGATATTCTAAATTGTTACTCAATATGTATGAAATTTAATAATTGATTCCTCAAAAGAAAAAAGAAGAATATAATATATAATTCAGATCAACTTTGTAATAGAGTTTTGATATAATAAAAGGACAAAATAGAACTAAGTATTCTTGCATACGAATGGGAGTTATACGGTCAAAAATTATAAAAATATTTAAAGAATGCAACATTATTAATATCTGCCTAGAAGGTTATATTCCAAAGCAAAGAAGCAGATTACTTTTTAGAGAAGTTATACTTGATTTTTCACCATTCAAACTTGCCCTTCCGGTCTCATAAAAACGATTATTTTCTCAAAGAAGTGTAAAGGTAATAAAACGATTGGGATATTATTGCAACCAATTTGAATACAAGTTAATACGAATTGTGCTACTTAGCCTACTTTGTCTAGGTGTGTGAAACACACACATAGGTTGTTTTCTTTATTGAGATTGTTTTAAAAACTCTTTCCTTTTATCATGTAACCTCTCAAATTAATTAAGTGATATATTTGGTTGCAAATTCCAAGTTAGTTTGATCCAAAAGTAATTTTGTAGTATGTAGTTTAAATAGAAAAAAATTCCAACCTAAGGTGATTTACAATTATATCCTTAAATTATACGAATATTTAAGGTTATAAAAGTCGATCAATATTTCAGGGTTATTTTAGTCATTCAACATTTAGCATAAATTATTCGTGCTTTTATAATAATATAGATAGATAGATATAGATATCTATATCTATCAATACTATGTTAAAAGCACGAACGCCTTTATGAAATGTCGTTAGGCTTTTTTAATCTTTAAAAAAAAGTTTTCACTAGACATAATAGTCATTTAATATTTTTTTCCTAATATTTAAGATATTGAAAATAAAAAATAACTAAAATTTTAATTACTAAATTTTTCCATATTTGACGAAATATATAGGAAATCCTAAAAATATGTAATAGTTGGAAACATAATTAAAGAACCTCGTATGGTACACTTGATGTAGGCGCTTATTTGAGTTCCTACCATATAATTAAAACCTAATTAGCATAAAAATACTAAAACTTTAAAATTATAAAATTTAAAGGTTAAATAAAATGTTGAAATAAATATTAAGAGTTCAAGAAGAGTCAATTAGATAACTTCGATAGCGGGCAGAAACACCGAAACTCAAAGTCATATTTCTTATTTTTTGAGCAACTAACTATGATCAATATTTATTATGTTCAGTAACTTATATTTTCAAAAAATTTAATTTTATAATGAAAGCATATTATTTTTATACCGACTTAGATTCACGCGCAAAACGCGTATCATAAGACTAGCATATATAAATAGATAGATTAGATAACTTCACTGAATACTTCATGTATTATTTGCAAAGGTAAGGCATATATAAAACATTCCCAAGTCCCAACACTAGAAAAGCTCTACATTATGAAACGTAGCTAAAATAGCCTATTGTTTCCATATTGCACGTAACTTACGGATTTTCCCCATATATATGTGACATTGTATTGAATATTAATGCAAAGCTCGCTAACAGTAAGTTAGGGTAATCATATAACAACTCAAAAACCAAGAGAAAATAAATAAAGAATATGTAATATTTGTCGATTAATATAGGTATAATAATTCTAATTCTGCATGTCAAACCTACTTTCAAAGAGGGCAAATTAAAATGCGATCGACAACAATATCTTTTAAGATCTTTTCGTTTTCTTCTCTTATAGATCCTTAAGGGGTGGTTGATAGCTAAAGATAATTTGTTGTGTAACTCAAAGATACCAAGATTTTCTTTGTCAAAAACCCTTTGAAATTAAATAAGCTAAGGTTAATCCACTCATCAAACTAAACACAATACAATTGTAGAGCAGAAAAGCGATACTATAATCCTCACTCCACAAAATTAGTGAGTTAAACTAAAGGTGAAAAATATTTCTCTTACAACCTTTCTGTCCTAAGGCTTCGGGGAGCCTTATGTTTAGAATTGGATACTTTGTCCTTCCATTAATGGTAATTAAGTCTTGTATATGTGATTATGAAAGGGAAAGAGGTAGCACCCTTTTTTAAAAATTATTCCAAAGACCATTTTATAAAGAGACGTTTGACTAATTAATAGAAATCGACTGGCTCTCAATTGCGATACAAAAGGAGTATAATATTTGGCTTCACTTATTTATGGGAATGATTAATATCAAAAGAACCTAATTCTCTGTCAACAACAATGGATGAAATTGAAGCAATAAATGAAGAATTTTTTGATTCAAAGGTTCTCTTTTAAAGAGATAAACTTAGAATATTAATTTAATACATTGTTTCAACTAGTATAAATATGTTAGGATATTGCACAAATTAAGTGAGCAACACAACTCCTCATCACTCTCTAACACTCCTTTCCTTCCCTTGTGATTGTACAATATTTGCAATTGTTTCATCAATTTGGGATAACATTCTAAAGGAGGAAAGATATAATGAAGGTTAGATACCAAGTCCTCAACTTGTTCTTCATTTTTTTTTTAAATTGCGAAGAACTTGACTATTTTTTTATTTTCAGTTACACGCTCCATACTTATATATATATATATATATCGACTTAGGTTCAATTACTAATTGACAAAATAATGGTTGAAGATTTAGATGCAAATGCAAAAGCTTCCGACCCGGACAACTAAGCCGCTTAAGATAGACTATAAGTAGACTAAAAAAATTAATTTTATTGAGTCATTCGGTCTAAATGCTATATTTAAAACATAAGCTAGATGACGAAATGAGAAGATTTTAGAAGATCGTGACATATTGATTCGACACATTTGTGCTTCACTTGTAAAACATATCCTGTAATTAATATCGTGTTTTGCATGCATGATTTGAAGTGTAGAAGTATTCTAAAATATTTTAGTATTATATATTTTCTTCTTGGATATAAAAAGTCCAGGTAGAAAACATTGCTTAAAACGACAGCAATGAAGAAGAAAATGTTCTCACAAAAGTCAGAAGTTGCAATAACTCAAACAGTTAGCCAGTCTGGCTCTCATATACTAGCTTACAAAATTAACCATATCCACAATAAATACAGAACAAGTTCAACACTCAACTGTTCTTCCTCTGGACCTCTCAACCCCCTCCCCCCCACCCCCCGCCCCGCGTATTTCTTTCGTTCTTCTGTTTTCTTTCATATTTTATCACGTGGCTTGTATATTTTCTGTCTCTTTTTTGTTTTTTGTTTTTTCTTCAACCCACCGTTCGGTATCCGTGTTGAGGCCAGTGGCAAGTCAAAATTTTTTCCTCTAGTCTGACTTGAAAGAAGCAAAAAAATTTTGATAAAAAATTCAATATACATTATATACAACTAAAATCTAATACTTTATCTATATATATATATAGTGTAATTTTTCGACGAAGGGTAATTGACCAGGTGGCTTCACCACTGATTGGGCCGACTAAATCCGGATTCGCAGCCAAAAAGTCCTGTATAGGGGGTAAAGCACTCCCTAACAAATGCGACTCTATACCCAATATATTCAAACCCAAAGCCTCTAGTTCCAATCGTTTCCTTTTCCCCTTACAATGAGGGAAACAAAAAAAAGTTGCATGTATAATTTCTACTTCAATTTTCATTTAGAATTATTCCCAGTACAATTTCTTAGGGAGGGTAATAAGTAGTAACAAATAACTATGGAGTATTTATAATAAGAATTAACGAAACAAAAAGGACGACATATGGCTTTCCCTATTATTTATATACTCTCTGACTACGCCATCTTTCAAGCACCTGTAGTTATTTCAGTCTCTTCAGCTCAAACTGAGTTAAAGAGTTATATTCAATAGTGTAGTCCATTGAACTCAGAAACTAGGTTAGATTAATAGACTCACTGCTGCTTCTCTCTGCCTCTACTTTAGCTACCTAGTCATTGAATTTTTTTGTTTGAACGAAGCTAATCTTTTATAGAACAGTAGTAAAGAGAAAAACTCATCATTTCTGTGTTTTTTTCTTCTTTGATTTCTGTTAAAACCATAAAGATGGGAGAAAACAACAACGTTGCTTCAAAACACCAAGTGTTCGATGTTTCCATCAATGTTACTGAATCCAAGTGGTTTGACGATGATGGCCGTCTCAAAAGAACCGGTAATCCTTTTTTTTTCCTCATATTTTGTGGTTTTTAACTCAACCCCATTTCAGTTCTTGAATTTTGGAGAGTAAAATTTCTCATAAATCTTGGGACGTTTTCCCCCATTTTTACAGGGAGCGTTTGGACGGCAAGTGCTCATATCATAACAGCTGTGATTGGTTCGGGAGTTTTGTCTTTAGCATGGGCTATAGCTCAGCTTGGTTGGATTGCTGGTCCTATTGTTATAATTTTGTTCTCTTTTGTTACTTATTACACCTCAGCACTTCTTGCTGATTGTTACCGCTCCGGCGACTCTGTTTCCGGCAAGAGAAACTATACTTACATGGATGCTGTCCACGCAAATCTTGGTATGCATATAATTCTTTTGTTTCTTCCTTTTTCTTCTTGGTTGGAAGAAGTTCAATTTTACGTCGAAATAACTTAATTTTATCCTCTTATAATATATTCTGGGTCACGCATACTCTTATCGTTAGCAAGTTTTGTATTTATCCTTTTAACGAAACTCCAACATAAAATTGAGTGGAAAAAAATTTGCAAAATTTATATATCTATTTTGACTACAACATTGAGTGTATTCCCACAAATGGCGTTTTGGAATGTACGTAGCTTTACCCCCTACATTGGAAGGAGAGAGAGCCTGCTTACGGAAGACTTTTGACTATACGTTTATTTTGACTATGATTTAAAATACATTAAGGACAATCGAAAATAGGGGACAATTTACTAGCGATAATGATAAAATTAAGATATTTTGTATAGTAGAGAGGTCTGTTTCTTTTTCTTTCTTTTTTACTAATTTACTCAAATTTGGGTATTTGTTAAAAATGATTTCAGGTGGGCTCCAAGTCAAAATTTGTGGATGGATTCAGTATGCGAATCTTTTTGGAGTTGCTATCGGATACACCATTGCATCTTCAATTAGCATGATGTAAGTATAGTTGTTAACTCTGTGATTTGATCATTTTTCTCTTAATTTTTTTTGGGGGTGTTCAAATACTGAGCTCATTTTTGTTTGTTTATATTATATTCGGTGTAAAATTGAACAGAGCTATTAAAAGGTCTAATTGTTTCCACAAACATGGTGATCAAGCTCCTTGTCAAGTATCCAGCACTCCATACATGATCATGTTTGGAGTAATAGAAATCATCTTCTCTCAAATTCCAGATTTTGATCAGATTTGGTGGCTTTCAATTGTAGCCGCCGTTATGTCCTTCACTTATTCTACCATTGGACTTGGATTAGGAGTTGCTAAAGTGGCAGGTTTGTTTTAAAAAGTTCCGTATTTTCCTTCAAAATATTTCATTTTCGGTTAATATTCTGCTTCACTGTAATAACAGAAACTGGAAAAATCGGAGGAAGTCTCACTGGAATTAGCATTGGAACTGTGACTGAAATGCAAAAGATTTGGAAAAGCTTTCAAGCCCTTGGAGCTATCGCTTTTGCCTATTCTTACTCTATCATCCTTATTGAGATTCAGGTAATAATACAGGGCCTTTATCACTTTTCTTTTTACTCAAAGAGCATTTTAATTTAGCTTGATGTTATATTAATTTGTAAACATTACAGGATACACTCAAATCTCCACCGTCAGAATCGAAGACAATGAAAAATGCAACTCTAATTAGTGTAGCAGTAACAACAGTTTTCTACATGCTTTGTGGCTGCTTTGGCTATGCAGCATTTGGAGACCTTGCTCCTGGAAATTTACTAACTGGTTTTGGATTCTACAATCCTTATTGGCTACTCGATATAGCGAACATAGCCATTGTCGTCCATCTTGTAGGTGCATACCAAGTTTACTGCCAGCCCCTTTTTGCCTTCATTGAAAAAACAGCAGCAGAATGGTACCCCGAGAGTAAATTCATTACCAAAGAGATTAGTGTCCCGATCACGGGCTATAAATCCTTGAAACTCAACCTTTTCCGGATAATTTGGAGGACTATTTTCGTCATCATCTCCACGCTTATCTCTATGCTATTGCCATTCTTCAATGACATTGTTGGAATTCTTGGAGCCTTTGGATTTTGGCCGCTAACTGTGTATTTCCCAGTGGAAATGTACGTAGTGCAAAAGAAGATAACAAAATGGAGCACAAAATGGATTTGCCTTCAAATGCTTAGTGTTGCTTGCCTTATTATCTCAATTGCTGCAGCTGCTGGTTCTTTTGCTGGTGTTGTATCTGATCTACAAGTTTACAAGCCATTTAAGACGACTTGATGATACTGAATTTGATTGTCAACATTTAGGAAAGGCTTCAATTGTTGTTGATGTTCATAACCAAAACAAGGCCAAAGAAGGCCTTGACTAGCAATAAGTTGTTTTTTCCGTTTTGTAGTTCCTTTTTAGTACCATAAAAAAAAGACAGTCCTTCTATGTATTTATGTTAGGAAAGTTTGAAAGGGCAAAGAAAGTCTTAAGTATATCAACTGTGAATTTTATTCATGTTGCACTAATAGTTTGAAATCGGAAATGAAGCCAATGTCTCAATTTATTCAACTCTTCCTTCAAATTTATTTAACAAAGAGAAATTTTCATAAAGCACTATCTTCTTTTAGTGGTAAATAGCCATCTATAGATATCATTTACTATATTAAGGATTATAGATACTTTTTGTGTGGTTATAAGATGTATTTGATGTATTTAAGCTACTGTATTCATGAATACAGTAGCAAAAATAGGCGTGAATCAAAGAAGTCCACCTAATTAGTTGTTGTATTCGAGTGTATTCGACTGTATTCATGGAGTGAAAAAAGAGATTACACCTGGACAGATTATTGTATTCAACTGTATTCAACTGTATTCACGGCATGAAATAGGGGATTACACTGTCTTTAAAACGGAAAATGAATCAATTAATATAATAGACTCCTAATATAACTCAACAAACTCAATTATAACACACAAATTTTGTATTTTCAGTTATAAAAAAGATTCTCAATCGAAAATTCCCAAAAACATAGCAATCTTCAAAGAAATTATATAATACATCTGAATACATAAATTATATTAATAAAAAAAAATATGAATACATTCATGGAATATAACGAGACAGTGAATACAATGAAATACATAGAATACAACAGGATACATTGAAATACAATGAAAAAAAAAGACAATCCTCGAATCCTTGAGAAGGAAAGAGAAAAATCGTCGAATCGACTGACTTTTACATTTACAGCAATTGACGAAGAGCTCACGACCATGGAAGCTCCACGAGGTCACGTACTTCTCTCTTTTTCTGCCATAGTTATACATACATAACCTCTGAAACCTCCATTTCCACTTCCTCCAAATTGACAGAAAAATTAGTTGAAAACACCAAACAAAGGATCACTACAAAATATTATGGTTAACACGAAGCGCGAGCAAGGAAGATATATTAAACAAGCGTTTTGAAAATTGGCAATGGAATTTCACCCCGACAAGCACGCACATTCACCGCAACAGTTAAAGGAATACGCTACTCTATAAAATGTGAAAGAATGAGAGAAAAATAATACAAAGAGTATTTTATGGCGTAAGAGTAGGAGATAGCCATAAATAGATATTTGGCTATAAAAATCAAAAGGTATCTATAGAATATAAATTTTTAAAAGGGTATTTATTTAAAATAAATAGGTATCAACCTTTGCTATATGGGGTAAAAATTCCTTTAAGAAACTATACATACTCTAAGAGCCGCTAAGCACTTGGTAAGCTTGCAGCTTTCCTCGATAAATTTCAATAGAGTTTCCTAGTAGGACGCAGGGGTGACCCTTCCATAAAGCAAGTAAAAAAAAATGCTTTAGGCCCCACATGGGGGGAGGGATTTTTTTTGTGTAAAAATAGCACGGTATAGCCAGTTTTCTGACTGATCAATCAAAAATAGCCAGCGTTTACCAAGTCAATGAAAATAGCCACTATTTTATTGCAATAGAGGTCGGTCCAGCATAATATACTGGAGTTCGGTGCACTTGTGTATGAACTCCAGCATATTATGCTAGACCGGTATACTTTGCTGGCTCCAGTATAATATACTGGACCAATATACTTGCTGGAACTACTATATATTATGTTGGAGTTCTAGTGTACTTATGCTGGAACTTCATCATATTATTCTGGATTTCCAGCATACTATCCTGGAACTCCAGTATAATATGTTGGAGTTTAAGTATACTTCTGCTTGAACTCTAGCATACACTACAAGAATATTGACTTTTAGCGACCAAATTCTAACGAAGGGATTCGAATGTGGTAGTTATAAGTGTATTTATGACGACAAATTTTTTTTTTCAGTCGTCAAAATCAATTTTTAATGTAATATTAATGAAAGGATAATTTTTGGCCTTTAAAAATCATAAAATCCGGATGTTAAATATAAAATATTAGGCTCTAATATGCTGGAGTTCAAGTATACTTCTGCTGGAATTCTAGCATATATAATATACTGGAGTATTTTTCGGGTTTTGAACAATGTTTTCGCTCAGATTTATCTTTACATTAAAAGTGGCTAAATTTCAGTTACTTTTGAAATTAGACTATTTTTGAACGACCAGTTGTAAATCTGGCTATTTTTGAATTTCTCCCATTTTTGTTACACTTAATAAGGTATGTATAAGTTAAAAAAAAGATTTTGTAAAGTGAAAAATTGATTTCTTTCTTTAACAGATATAGAGAAGAAGGGTTTGCAACTGCTATGATTTTTGTCAAAAAAATTGTACTTCAAATGAATATCGAACCCGAATAAGAAATGCGTGATATATAGGAAGTAACAATTTGATGAGAATGTTGATAATAAAATATCAAAATCTTTCGAAGAATCCTTTGGAGTTGATTACTTTATACATAGTAGACAAGACTATTTTTTCACTTCAAAATAGATTTGAACAATTCGAAGCACATAAAAATATATTTGATTTTCCATTTAGCGGTAAAAATTAAGATCACTAGATGATGAAAATTTGAAAAAATATTGTGTTAATCTAGATCCTGACAATTTTAACAAATCATATATGTTAATAATTAAGGTCTGCGTCAACGGAAGATTCTCAGAATTTGTTGTACCAAATCAAGATTGACTGACTTATGAAGCAAAACTCCAGAGCATGTTAGCGCAATCCAATAGTAAGAACTAAAAGATGTGAATACATGATATATATAGATCCCGTTTGGATTAGCTGATTAGAAATAGCTGATAAGCAATAAGTGCTGAAAAATACTTTTAACTACAGAAACTAATTTAATAAATAAGCAATTACGTGTTTGGTACAAGTGCTAAAATTGCTGCAATATTTGATAAAAAAGTGCTGATAAACTCTTTTTCTGTTAAAATAACTTGAAGAGTCATTGTGACGACCCGATCCGTCGTCTCATGAGTTACTACCCCGTTCTTCCCATTTTCTGCTTCCTTATGTTTCATTATCGGTATGGGGTGCATTAGAATTGAATTGGAGTGATTTTGATAAGAAATGAGACACTTAGTCTCTTTTAAGAAGGCTTAAGTTGGAAAAGTCAACCGAGAGTTGACTTATGTGTTAGAGGGCGCGGATGTGAATTCCGATGGTTCAGTTAGCTCCGGGAGGTGATTTGTGACTTAGGAGTGTGATCGGAAGTAATTTTGGAGGTCTGGTGTAGAATTAGGCTTGAATTGGCGAAGTTAGTATTTTGGCGATTTCCGGTTGATAGGTGAGATTTTTATCCGGGAGTCGGAATAGAATTCTCAGAGTTGCTGTAGCTTTATTAGGTGATTTGGGATATGTGTGCAAAATTTCAGGTCATTCGGACGTGTTTTGGATAGGTTTTTGATCGAATGTGTGTTTTGAAAGTTTTGGAAGAACTTAGTCTTGAATTCGATGTAATTTGATGATTTTGGCGTTGTTTGAGGTGTTTTGATGATTGGAACAAGTTTGTATGATGTTATAAGAGGTGTTGGTATTTTCGGTGGAGATCCCGGGGGTCTCGGGGTGATTTCGGATGGCTAACGGGAATTTTGGAGTTGAAAAGTGCAGCAGAAAAATTGCAAAGAACTTTTGTTCTATGCGATCGCAGAGGGTTTCATGCGATCGAATAGAAGGAATTATGGGGCTGTTTGGTTGTGTTATGCGATCGCATAGGGAGTGTTGCGATCACATAGAGTAATTTGAGACCCTGAAAATTTGTTCTATACGATCGCACGAGGCTTATGCGATCGCATAGGGTTAGCTACAGTGCCCTGAAATTTTGCTCTATGCAATCGCATAGGGTTAGCTACAGTGCCCTGGAATTTCGCTCTATGCAATCGCATAGGGTTAGCTACAGTGCCCTGGAATTTTGTTCTATGCGATCGCAGAGCTCTAATGCGATCGCATAGAGTTAGCTATAGTGATCTGGGCATAATGTTAAAAATATTTCATCCGTGAACCCAACCCATTTTTCCACTATTTTTGTCATTCTTGAGAGCTTTTGGACGGGAATTGAAGGGGTTCTGACGGGAAGTGATTGGAGGTAAGTCTTATGAACTAAATGCATGATTTTATTGTGGAATTATCCTTGAAATTCATGAAAATATAACCAAATTATAAGAAATTAGGGCTTGAGATTGAAATTCTAAATTTGGGATTTGAGGGGCTATTGGTGGTCCGATTTGATAGATTTTTGTATGTATAGACTCGTGGCGAGATAAGGAACCCGATGATGTAAAAATTTCTGAATTTCGAGACGTGGGCCCGGGGCTCGGGTTTTGTCAAATTCGTGAATTTTGATATTTTTCGATTATTTTCGATTGGGTATTATCTCTTTAGTATAATGCAACATATTCGTAGTGATTTTGGGCAGATTCGTCGCGCGAGGAAGCCAATTCGAGAGGCAAGGGCATAGTGAGCTAGACTTTTGGCTGTCTAGAGGTTAGTAGTGATTTTAAATGATGTCCTGTGGGTTTGAAACCCCGGATTGCACAATGTAGTGCTATGTTGAGATGAGACACGCGTTGTATGACGAGCGTGGGGTCATTTACTATAGGGGATTGTGACTTGGTCCATCCCGGTTGATATTTTATCGCGTATTTGATAAAGACTTGTTGTTTTTCACCATGATTTGGGCTTATTGCCATGCTTGGGCTTTGTGCCGACTATTTGAAATCTTTTGTGAATTTCCATCACTGTTTTCCTCACTAATTAAAATATTATTTGAACTCAATCCAACTGAATTATATTGTTTCATGAACTCAGCTACATTTATAATCAACTTGAGATTTAAATGATATTTCTAATGTTGTTTGAGCTAACCACCATTGTTTTACTGATGCCCAAGGGGCTTATGATTATTTTTTGGACTGATTGAGGCTGAGGGCCATATATGAGGATATGAGAGTGATGTGAGGAGGCTTCCAGGCCTCAAGTATTATATGAGGAGGCTTTCAGGCCTCGAGTGTGATGTGAGAAGGCTTTAAGGCCTTATGATATAGCGCTTGGGCTGTAGGAGCCCCTCCGGAGTCTGCACACCCACAGTGAGCGTGGGTACCCAGGTGAGTTGGGAGTGAGCCCGAGAGGCTGATGTCGTACTTTGTGAGTTGGTAGTGAGCCCGCGGGGCTGATACTGTACTGAGAGTTTGATATTGAGCCCGAGGGGCAAGTTTCTGATTATTTCTTACTTGTTGAAATTATTTGTCTTCACTGTTTTAAAAGAGAATTATCTGATACTTCACGGTTTTATTGTGTAACTGATTATACCGCTTGAGATAGCGTTATTTGTGCCTTTATGAGATTTCATATTTTCAGTCATTATTTGTTTTTATTACTCACTGGGTCGGAGTACTCACATTACTCCCTCCACCATGTGTGCAGATACAAGCAAAGCTGAGTTCGCTCCTGAGCGCTGATTCTTTCCAAACCAAGCGGTGACTAGGAGTAACGAGGTAGATGTTGACGTCCGCAGCCCCGTTTGCTCCCTTATCTTCTGTTATTTATGATATTTCCAGACTTTGTAAAATTTTAGTAAACTCTGTAGTAGCTCATGACTTGTGACACCCCGATTTTGGGCTGAGCCGGGATGGTTTCCTTGTTTTATCACGTTTATTCCGCACTTACGATTATATTATCTATGATTCAGACTTATTCCTGCTAAGTAACTATTAAGAGATGTATTGTTGTTCTGTTGGCTGGCCTTGTGTTCACGAGAGGCGCCATCATGACCGGGTTTGGGATTTTGGGTAGTGACAAGTTGGTATCAGAGCCTAGGTTACTACGTCACGCGAGTTATGAGCAGGTTTAGTAGAGTCTCGCGGATCGGTACGGAGACGTCTGTATTTATCCTTGAGAGGCTGCAGAACCTTTAGGAAAAGCTTCATATCCTTGAAATTCTTGTCGTGCGACTTTGTTGATCCGAGAACTAAATTTCTATTATTCTATTCTCTCGCAGATGACGAGGACTCACGCTACCGGACAAGGCGGACGACCACCAGTACCACCTACTGAGGCCACAAGAGGCCATGGACGCGGTTGTGGTCGAGGTCGTGGTCGAGGCAGAGCCGCGGGGGCAGCACCTGTTGACCTACCAATAGCCCCTGCTCAGGACCAGGCTCCACCAGCTCAGTAGGATGCACCAGTTTAGCCGATTGCACCGGTTCAGGATTTTGTGGTTCTAGCTATGACAGACGATGAGCATCATCGTCTTGAGAGGTTCAGTAGGCTCTCACATCCTACTTTTAGCGGTGTTCAGGGCGAGGATGCCTAGGGTTTTCTCGACAAGTGCCAGCATATGCTTCGGACAGTAGGGATCTTGGAGTTGAGCGGTGTATCATTTACTACCTTTCAGTTCTCAGGAGCGGACTTCACTTGGTGGGAGGCATACGAGCAGCGTAGGTCGGTGGGTGCAGAACCTTTGTCATGGTAGGAGTTCTCCACTCTCTTCCTGGAGAAGTGGGTACCGCAGTCTCAGAGGGAGGAGTTGCGTAGACAGTTTGAGTGGCTTCGTCAGGGAGATATGACTATGACTCAGTATGAGGTGAGATTTACGGAGTTGGCTCGCTATGCTCCCTGGATAGTTCCGACTGATCGAGAGAGGATTAAGAGGTTTGTAGACAGACTGATCTATCCCATCCGTATTATGATGACTCGAGAGAGAATTTTGAGTCATTCCTTCGAGGATACAGTTGACATTGCCCGTGATATTGAGACGACTCGCCATCAGGAGAGAGAGGAGAGGGAGTCCAAGAGGCCTCGAGGTTCTAGTGGTTACAGTGGTGCTCCATCTAGGGGCCAATTCCAGCATGGTAGAGGTCGTTCTTTCAGACCTCCTCAGTCGGCTCGTCCTGAGTACCGTGGGACATCTTCAGGCCGTGGTTATCAGGGGTTTCAGTAGGGCCAGTCCTCACTCAATGCCCTTCCAGCTCAGAGTTCGTCGCGTGCCCCGTCTGTTCAGGGTTCTTCCGCGTCGATTGCACTAGCTAGTCACTCCGGTGCGAGGGGTTCTTTTCAGTCCCATCCTCCAGCACCTAGGGGTTGTTATGAGGGCGGGGAGTTAGGACACATGTGGAAGCAGTGTCCTCGCCGTACTTCCGGTTCATCACAGCAGAGGGGTCAGCCCTTGTCTTCTGCACCAGTTTCTTCAGCACCCACCCAGTCAGCTAGGGGTGAGGGTCAGGCAGCTAGAGGTCGCCCCAGAGGGGGAGGTCGATCGGGCGGTGGTCAGGCTCGATTTTATGCTATCCCAGACAGGACAGATGCTCTTGCATCAGATGCTGTTATCATAGGTATTATCTCAGTCTTCCACAGAGATGCCTCTGTCTTATTTGATCCTGGTTCCACCTATTCTTATGTGTCTTCATATTTTGCTCATCATTTGGGTACGACCTGAGGGTGTCTTGCTTTACCTGTGCACGTATCCACCCCGGTGGGCGATACTATTATTGTAGACCATGTATATCGGTCTTGTATTGTGACTATTGGGGGTCTGGAGACCCGAGTTGATTTATTGTTGTTGAGCATGGTAGACTTTGATGTTATTCTGGGCATGGATTGGCTATCTCCGTGTCATGCTATTCTAGACTGTCATGCTAAGACATTTACTTTTGCTATTCTGGGTGTTTCGAGGATCGAGTGGCGTGGTATGACTGATTATGTCCCCAACAAAGTAATTTCTTTCTTGAAAGCCCAGCATATGGTTGGGAAGGGTTGTCTATCATTATGAGTACATTATTTTCGCCCTATATATGAATTATTCCAACAAAATTCGAACAAAAAGATTTTTCTTTATTTTTACAATTTTTGTGCATTTTTGTGTCATTTTTGATAATTGTTTGCATTTTGTTTGTGCATGTTAATTCATATAAAATACAAAAAATATGCATCTGCATTTAGGATTTTATTTCATATTTTACTATTAATTAGAGATTAAGTTATTTTAAAATAAGATATGAAAAATGACAAAAATAGTTCACTTTAGCATTTTTGTTGCTTAAATTGTGAAATTATCGCAAAATAGTTTTAAAGTAATTCAAGGCATTAATTAGTTTAGTTTAATTTTTATTTTTATTTCTGCAATCTTTATAAATCAACAAAAATTATAAAAAAATTACAAAATAGAAAAAGATTAAAAAGAGAGAAATAATTAAAAAGATTTGAATAAATAAGGAAAGGGAAGAAAAAGAATAGGCTGCCCAAAATTGGGCTCGTTGCCTTCCAGCCCAAGGGAATTAATTCCCTTCCCACGCCCAGACCCAATACCCCTGCCCGGTCCAGCCCCCAGCTCACCCGAAACGACGCCGTTTTGAGGCATCAGTAATCCCAGCCCTTGATCTCCCTCTCATCCGACGGCCCACGATTTTTTTAGGGTAAATATTAAACGGTCGTTTGGATTAATTAAAATCAAAGACCAAATTGGTCTTCCTCGTACCAGCCCTAATCCTCGTCGGAATCCCTCGCCGGCGGGAAACGCAACCAACACCGATGACCGCCAAATTAACACCATCGATTTCCCCCAACTTCCTCTTTCCATTCCCCACGTTCCTATACCTCGAATCTACCCAGAAAGCTTCGAATATCCATTTGAAGTTTTCCGGCCAGTGCGTCACCTATGCCAAATGACCCTGAATTTGCACCATAGACTCGCCTTAACCTTCTCGTCCCTAATACCCAAGCCGTGTTCCTCGAATCTGGCCGGAACAGTTCGAATTTGATTTTTAAATTTTCCGGCCAAGAACCCTAACCCAAAATCTTTGTGATTTTGGACCGTAATATCCTTAACCAGGTATTTTCTTGTGAAAACACATGGTTGGGGATGTTACATATCAAAAATCTTGAAAGATACAGACGTCGGCAGCTGGCCGGAGTTCCTATTATTAGTAAGTTTCTTGTTTTCATTTTTCTTAATTTATTTTTTTCTCATTTTCCGTTATTCTGCATGTTGAAGTTTAGGGCTCAGCTTCTTAATGTTTAATTTTTGTTTGTTCTTTGTTGACTTTTATTGTTATTTTAGTTGTGTTTTGCTTATAATTATTTCTTTATCTTTAGATTAGTTTGATTATGTTTTGGTCTTGATTAGTCTATTGACTGGATTTTAGTTTTGGGCAGAAATATTTTGTTCGATTGATTGGTTTAGGATTAATGGTAGTTAATTAAGACTAGTCCGTTGGTTAATCAGAAACAAAAGGGAATTAGGGCAGTTAATTATTTGCTTTAGTTTAGGGAAGGGGTAAGGGTAGTTTGGGAAATCAGCAAAGAGGAATAAAATTATACTGGGGAGGTCACATGTGGGCAAATTTAGGTCTTATTTAGGGGAGGGTAGGTGATAGAAGTTTCTAGCATTTGTGTTTGCCTATAAATAGGCATTAAATTGCCTTGAGGAAGGGGCTTGAGATTTCAGCCTAAAAAATCCCAGAGATTCCAGCCATCAAAAATAGCATTCTTCTTATAATTTTTAGTTTTCAAATTGAAATTCAAAATACAAAACCCAAAAACAATAGAAAACCAAAAACCCAAAAATATACTACTGTTTCATTGCAATTTTTAGCTCAGCTTCAAGTTGTAGTGTGGATTTGCATTGTTTAGTTTCGAGTTTTGATTGTTGGAGTTTTCTGATCGTGCCTCGGTGCTATTTTGAGTCATTGTGGGTTATACTCAAGCTGTTTTAGGTGATATTCTGGTCTAAAACTAAGTTTAAACTGATCCTCTGCTGTCGCGACCTGCTATTTGATTCTGCTGATTACTCAACTTGTTGCTGACTTCTCCTTCTTTCTGCTATATTTCCATTTCCAGGTATTTGCCTAATCTCCCATGGCTAGAGGCTAAGGATACTTGTAATTGAAATCTTAACTGTGAAATGGAAAGCTGGTTTAAACATTCGACTTGTTTATTTTCCCGTTTATTCATATGAACTGTAATAAGCAGATTAATCCTGCTCTATGCCTGCGTGGATATTTTAGATTAATTTCTCTTACATATGATTATATTAGGACTGTTTTGCTTGTGAGAATTCCAATCACAGTCCCAGTGAGGAATGCTGGGTCTCATTTAATCCCATGTTGATTTTGTCGAAGTGTCATTGCGTTTCAGTTGGAATTTGTCATTCTAGGTGTTTGGTTGTCTAGGGGTTACGATCCTGTTGCATCTTTAGTTATTGGGAGGGTTGTGTGCTGTATTACTTTTAAAACGAGAAAGGTCATCAAGGTAGTTGATTATAGTGGTCAATATAAATTTGAATCCTGATGAACGTGGACTGCTTTCAGCATTTCAATCAATTCATTGTGTTCTATAAGAATGTAATGTTTGTGGTCAATATGTTTAATTAGGTACAATTGTGGTGAGTACTTGCTTAGTTAATGCTCCTATTTGATAGAAAGGGAAACGAAAGAGATCAGGAGTACTGGAATGTTTTCTTATTTCAAAATAATTGTTCACTACTCATTTACGTGTGATTCCGAAGTCAAGTGTAACTCCAGATTGAGAATATTTAATTCGTTCAACGTTTAAAACTTACGCCTATACGTCCACATGCACTTTGATAAAGTAGGAACTTATATTTAATAGAATCTTTTACCAGTGTGAATTTTATCAAGGATTTGAATACTTTGCATGCTTTGTACTCTGAAGAACTTATTTACCTCCAGACCTATTAGCATATTATATGGTCTGGGCCTGTTGGGCCTGAGGATAATATGGGCAATTGATCCATTAATTGTGATGTGACGTGCGAGTTTTGAATTAGGTAGCGGGTCTAAGCGAAAAGGTCCGTCCTTTTGTTTGGGCCCGAACTTGAATTTAAGGCCCAGGTTTCAACATTAATCAATTAGGATTTTCTTTTCTTTTAGAGACAACAACAACAACAACAACAACCCAGTAAAATTCCACAAGTGGGGTCTGGGGAGAGTTATCCTTTAAAATAAAATGAGACGAGCCTCGCCCAAGAAAATACAAAATGTAGGGCCCTCAATAAAAGTTTTAAAAATATTTAGAAAATCGGGAAGGATCGTTTAGCGAATTTCAAGACCCTCCCAAAAGATAATAACGCGTTAGAATCTTTTAGACGCGATTCTAATAAAATTACCTTCTTAAACTCGGGTGTGCATTTCATGCGACCCAAATCAAATCCCAAAATGTTGAATAGAGTGTGCTTAGGATTGCGGGTGTATTTCATGTGACGCGATCCGAAAGCACGCTTTAAACGACGTTCAGTTTTTCTTAAATAAATACACATTGAATAAAAGCGGTTAAACATAGGCTTTTCATGTAGTTAAATCAGATAATAAGCTAAATGCAACAGTTGAGCGACCGTGCTAGAACCACGGAACTCGGGAGTGCCTAACCCCTTCTCCCGGGTTAACAGAATTCCTTACGCGAATTTCTGGTTCGTGACTGTAATATAGAGTCAAACCCTTTCCTCGATTCGGGATTCAAACCGGTGTCTTTGGACACCATAAATCTCCCAAGTGACAACTCTGAATCTCTTAATACACGAATCCCGTTTCGATTGTCCTTTAATTGGAAAAACTCCTTTTATTATACCCTTCACGGGTGTAGTAAAGCTCGGAAAAAGGAGGTGTGACAGCTCTGGCGACTCTGCTGGGGATAAGAACCCAGAATGTTGTTCATGGTTCAGAATTTGAACTTAGATAAATTGTTGTATTTGGTTATATCTGATTTTCCTACATGTTTCATGATTAATGAGCTAAATGTTTACCGCTTTGATATTATCTGAACTGTATATAAACTGTGCCGAAACCGTTCTCTTCTCAACTCTAGGGATGTGCTTACTGGTTGAGACTCCCTATTCTGTTAGTGTCAATACCTTGAAATAAGAAAGAGGCCGGACAAGTTACTAAGCCGAATGGCCTTTTGGTTCCCGGTACGTATCCCCCTCCTCGACTCGAGTTGTCCGCTCGGGTACACAGTCTAGAACACATACCCAGGTTTTGAACCTAGAATAACTTGACTTCATGCCGGATCCCTAGTAGGAGCATTTATTTGCATCACGTGCATATGACTTAGGGGGCTCAACACAGGGGTTGGGTCCGTCTAGGACATGTAACCGAAAATGAAACGACCACCATGATGCATTTTACATGTTGCATTTATTTGTCTCGGGCCCGCATGCTGACCGGCTTTTGAACATCGAAAAATTTTGCGAAATTAAGAAAAAAAAGAGAAGAGAATTAGCAGTGTTAAGAATTAATTGTTTAGTTTTAGAAAAATCGATGTCCAAATTGCTGTCGAAACTCGGCCGAAATTTCGAAAAAATGAAAAAATAGAAATATTTTGTTTTTAATAGTTTGTTTTACTAAAAGCAAAGAAAAAGAAAAAGAATATTTATTTTAGTTTGGGAAAAATAGGTTGTTTTATTGTTTGTTGAAAATGAAAAAGGAAAAAAAAGAGTCGTTATTTTATTTTCAGAAATAGAAAAGGAAAATAGTTTGTCTTGCCATGAAAAATGAAAATGAAAAAAAAGAGTCTTGTTTTTTTTTAAAATAGTTTTTTTAGTTTATTTTATTTGTTTATGAAATGGAAAAAAAAAGTCTTGCTTTTGAAAGTAGTTTTGTTATTTGCTTATGAAATGCCAAAAAATGAAAATGAAAAAAGAGTCTTGTTTTAAAATAGTTTGTTAGAATTGGAAAAAAAATATAGTATCTTGTTATTTTAGGTCATAAATAAGTGATTAAAGAACCTTAATAAATGTGCAGGATGATCATGACTCAAAATGAACCATTTTTGCATAAAATCACTTTGGAGTTACGTCTGTGGTGGAACGATTTAGGCGAAGAAGGGCAAGATGAAGTCAATAAACACTTGAAAGGGCTCGCCGGTTTGCTAGAAGTCAATAAGTATTTGGTTGCCCCGAGAGTTGTAGCTGTGCACAGATTTCTAGACGCTTTGAAGATAGTCAGAACCATCCATAACACAGATCTGGCAAATGGCTTTTGTACTCTAAATTTCATATATCATCGCTATGGCCATATCGAGGGGGAGGGGGGCGGGGGGTTTAACAATCCATAAAGAAAGATATGTAGCAAAGGAAATCGCCAAAAGTGGGAGGAGCATAGACGTTTCGCTTTTATGGTAGTTTTTCTGGGACTTCTTGTATTTCCAAGGAAGGACGGGAATATTGAAATAAAAATAGTTGGAGTCGTCAACACATTAATTACTCAAGCTAAAAGTACTCTTGCACCTATGATATTAGCCGACATCTTCCGTGCTCTTACAACTTGCAAGGCCGGGGAAGCTTTCTTCGAGAGGTGCAGTCTACTGTTATAAATGTGGATGATTGAGCATTTATTTCATCGTCCTCAGTTCTTGAGCTACGTGTCTCCGGAAAAAACATGCATAGAAGAGTTTCCCACAAGGATTAAATGGGTCAATTTGCCAGAAGGATTCACGGGTTGGACAACATATTTTCGATCCCTTACTGCTAACCAAATAGAGTGGACGTTTGGATGGTTGCCTATTAATGAAATTGTATATATGCCGGCAGCCCAGCCACATTTCCTCCTAATGGGTCTTAGAAGCATTCAGCCTTACGCCCCATATTGGGTGTTGAGACAACTTGGGCGATGCCAGATAGTACCCCAAGGATGATGATCTTAGTTTGCAAGTGGTCGAGATTGGCCCTGATGGCCAGTTTCCTGAAGCTAAAGTCTGCCAAGTCTGAAGCGAATGTCAATATTTGGCAGCAAATACTTGTGTCCGGGATCGAGCTAAAGGAAAGGTATCACCCGATTATCAGGCTTGGAATAGAAGGGATGTTGCATTCGGAAGGCCGGCCAAAAGGCCTCATCTTCAGGAATTTAATGAATCATCACAAGAGCAGTGAGCTTGGTTAGCCAAAGAAAATGAGTACAGGGCAAAAATAAGCGAGCTGGAAAAACAAGTCCAAGATCTTAAGTTTGAAAACAGTGTGCAAGCTGCGGCTGATGAGGGCGAGAAAAAGAAATTGGCCAAAGAAAATGAAGCCTTACGAGCCCAAATC
>MU759116.1:3776-16975 GCA_026770625.1 Nicotiana glauca | reverse complement strand
CATGACAATGAGGTCGCCAGATTGAGGAAAAGGGTCATTACCACAGAAAACAAAATGAGAAAACAAGCAAAAGAGTTCAAGGTTGAAAGGGAACACTACTATACAGCTTTAGCACAATTAGAAATGGATCTACAACAACTTCAGGAGAGAAATCAGCAGACTATGGAGGCCAGGGCCGAACAGATAGGGCAGTTACTTCAGGAAAAAGGCATAATCAGAGAAAGAATCCTAGATATTGCTCACCACATCACCAGAAAATGCCAAATGTGCGAGAATATGACTCAGACTACCTTCTTTGCCTCAGTGATGATATTTGTGAAACCGATAATGAGTGACCTGGACAGACTTCAAGGGGAACTTGCACATAGGCCTGCGACGAGACCGAACGATGTCCCGCGGGTACTAAGAGCTTTAATGTATTCATAAACATCATTAAAATCTGTATTTTTACTAGAGTATGTTAGTTATTTGAGTCTGTATTTTCATTTCAAGTCAGTCTACAATAGAATAGTTGTTGATGGAGTTTGTAGCTCGTTTTATCATTTAGAGTCTGTTAGTTCTCTTCACGTGTCAGTTTTGAGTCCTTGTATTTGAAATGTTTACTGTTAATAAAATTGAAAATTCCAAAAAAAACATTTTGTTTCTATTTTACATTTATTGCATTTGATTTGATTTAGGCATGGGCACGATATATAGGCAATCCCTATAGGATCCGACCATAACCATATGAAAAGGAAAATACCGCAGGAATAAAAACTAAAGTGAAAAGAAGAGCGGAGCAATAAAAGAAAATGGGAGGAAAAAAAGAAAGAAAGAAGAAAAAAAAGAAAAACAAAAGAGAAGGGAAAATCTACTGTAAAGAAACAATGACATGGCAAGGATAAAAGAAAGATGTCACAGTCAAAGTCGGGATGACACACACAGCCGAACAAATGCATATTAAAAACGATAATTACGGTTATTTATTTGTTAATGACCTAACCACTGATAATGTTGTTGTTGATGATGAGTCCAGACAGGTGGTTTAGCTGACTGGCATTCTGGCAACTCACACATATAACACCCGCTCCAACGACATGTCAAAAATGGTTAGCCAAGAGATAGAAGCAACTGTTGTCAACCCGGCTAGGGAAGAAGAAGTGGTAGATGTCAATGCTATGAAAGAGGAGATGTACAAATTGAAACAACAGATGGCCGAAATGTACCAGGCCTGGGCAAAAGGACATCCCCTGCCAACCTATCCTGCCAATCCTGCCTATATCCCTCCACTCACTCAATCACAAGATCCTCCCACAGTGAATTCTTCTCCGGCTTACCCGACCTACCAACAATATTACGCAACCACTTCCCAAACCCCACCACCTCCACCACCAAAACAAATTCCATGCCCTCCACCACCAGTTGCTCCTGTGTTCGTGGCCCCTCCACCTGCCGCGTTACAAAGATCTTCGAGCGAACCATTGTTCCAAACACAGGAAAACCACTATTATCCACCTGAGCCCACTTTCAAACCTCCCGAACCATACTCTTATACTCCTCTTATTGATATTTTAGCTGAAGAAGAAAAGCCTCCTAAAAACCCCGAGCAGGAGGAGATGATACGTAAGGTGAAAAGCTTGGAACAATCATTTCGAAATATGCAAGGTCTAGGAGGACAGGTGAGTGTCGCTTATAAAGACTTGTGCTTGTTTCCCGACGTCCAACTGCCTGCGGGTTTCAAGTTACCAAAGTTTGATCTATATGATGGACATGGCGACCCCGTAGCCCATCTGAGGGGATTTTGTAGCAAGATGAGGGGTGCTGGAGGAAGAGATGAATTGTTAATGGCGTACTTTAGCCAAAGTCTCAGTGGAGCGGCTTTAGAGTGGTACACAAGGCAAGATCATGCCCGATGGTACACATGGGACGACTTAGCCCAAGCATTTGCAAATCACTTTCAGTATAACCTTGAAATTGTCCCCAATCGTCTCTCATTGACCAAGGTTGAGAATAAACCTGGAGAAAGTTTTAGAGAATATGGATTTCGCTGGAGGGAGCAGGCCGCAAGGGTCGATCCTCCGATGAAAGAAGGAGAAATGGTGGATTATTTTCTGCAGGCTTTAGAGCCTACTTATTACGGTCATCTAGTGTTAGCGGTGGGGAAAACTTTTAATGAAGTAGTAAATATGGGAAGCATGGTAGAAGAAGGTTTGAAATCTAACAAGATTTTGAGTTACTCTGCAATAAAAGCAACTACCCAGGCCATCCAGACTGGCACTGGAGGAGTATTGGGAAAGAAGAAAAAAGAAGATGTAACAGTGGTGGAGTCGAGAGCATGGTCCAGGGGTCCTTCACCCTATTATCACCAACCTCGCCCACATCCCCAAACCTACCCACATACTCCATATGACCCACCACAACACTATTACCCACCTCTCGTTCCTCACTTCTCAGTTCACCAAGCCAAAACTTATCCGCAAATTCAGGCATCCTGGCGTGCACCTACTCCCCAAAATACCTATCATACCCAAAATACATACCCACCTCTTAGAACTTACAAGAATCCTAGTGGAACCGGTTTCCGACCCAACCCTGCTGCTAAGAATGATAGGTTGCAAAAGAAGAAGACTTTCACTCCGTTAGGAGAATCTTATACCAGCCTGTTTCACAGATTAAGACAGCTAGGAATGTTAAACCCAATTGAACCTAAAATACCAAATCCTCCCCCAAGGAACTTGGACCATTCAGTAAATTGTGAATATTGCTCAGGAGCGCCAGGACATGACACGGAGAAGTGTTGGCATCTAAAAACTGCCATTCAGGAACTTATTGATACCAGGAGAATTGAAGTGCAGGCTCCAGAAACTCCCAATATCACGCAAAATCCATTACCAACTCATCATGAGACTCACATGATTGAGTTAGTGCAGAAGGGAGAATACAAGAAGACGTCGCAAGATGTGATGATGATTAAGGTAAGTGAAAATAAAGCAAATGAGAAATTGATTGGTGGGAAGGCATTGGCCGTAGTTGAACAGACAATCAGTGAACCAGTGATGATAGTGAAACCAAAACCTATTACAGTGACAATACCAGGAGCAGTTGTTAAGCATGTGTTGGTTGTAAAAGGCGCTCGTACAGAACCGGTTATCATTAAACCGGTGACTCAGTTGCTAGTGGTTAGTGAAAAAGCTGTCCCGTGGAATTATGACCGGGTGACTGTGATGTACAGAGGAAAGGAAGTCAAAGAAGAAGTCTGCGAAACTCATAGGTTGACTAGATCAGGGAGATGCTTTGCCCCTGTAGAATTGAGAAAGATTAAAACAACTAAAGATAATCCGGCACTGGTGAAGAAAGCTGTTACTGAAGAAGAAGCTGAAGAATTTTTGAAAAAGATGAAGGCACAAGACTATTCAATCGTGGAACAATTAAGGAAACCCCCGGCGCAGATCTCATTACTGTCTTTATTAATCCATTAGGATGAACATCGCCGGGCGCTGATGAAGATTCTAAATGAAGCCCATGTGCCAGACAAAATCACTGTGAATCATCTTGAGAAGATCGCAAATAAAATTTTCGAGATTAACAGGGTAACGTTTTCTAATGACGAGTTGCCACTGGAAGGAACCGATCATAATAGAGCCCTTTACCTCACGGTAAAGTGTGAAGATTCCGTGGTGACTCGGGTGTTAATTGATAATGGGTCTAATGCAAATATTTGTCCTCTCTCTACCCTAGAAAAGTTGAAAGTTGACAGTGAAAGAATCCATAAAAATAGTATATGTGTACGGGGATTTGATGGCGGAGGGAAAGACACAGTGGGAGATATTGTGCTGGAATTAACAATAGGACTTGTGGAATTCACTTTGGAGTTTCAAGTGCTCGATGTTGCTATTTCATACAATCTTTTATTGGGATGGCCCTAAATTCATGCGGCAAAGGCAGTGCCGTCTACTTTGCATCAAATGGTCAAATTTGAATGGGATCGACAAGAGATTGTGGTCCATGGGGAGAATAATTCTTGTAATGCTATTACACCCTTCGAAGAAGTTAAAGATGATAAAGGTCCGTGGGTGTACCAAGTTTTAGACACAGTGCCAGTTGCTAAAATCCCGGAAGGGGAGTGTGTTCCTATGCCCAAGGTAGCTGCCGCATCTGCCATGGTGGCAACGGAGATGATAAGGAATGGATTTTTGCCCGGAAAGGGTCTGGGAGCTTCATTACAGGGGATTATACAGCCAATGTCTCTTCCTGGAAATCTGGACACTTCCGGGTTAGGTTTCAAACCCACTGCTGCCGACATAAGGAGAGCCAAAAATATGAAGAAGAGAGTGTGGACCCTTCCAAAAACTATTCCTCGCCTTTCCCGTTCTTTTGTCTTGTCTGGTACTAAAAGGCGCCCAACAATAGCAATGCCCAATTCTGTGGTGATAGAACCCGACAAGGAGATGATATGTAGGCAGCCTTACTGAGGTTCAGTCACAACAAAAGAAAAATCCAAGAATCCCCAAGAAGGAAACTGGGGCAGAAGTTATGGTTGTTGCAAGAAATATGATTCCGAAAGTTGTAATTTTTGAACCCACGTTGAATTATTTTGAGCCTTTATACCTTTCTTTCTAAACCCATCCAAAAGCCATATTATGGTCCAAATAAAGACCTTATGATCAATCTTAAGAAATGTCAATACGAGCAGGTAAAGTGACTCATGTTGGGGACAACACTCTGGTACCAGAAGGAAAATGATGAAATGAGAGAGTCTTATCTGTGAAAACCCTCGCGGGCACCATAAGGCGACGTGAGTTAAGAGAAATGAAAATAAGAGAGTCTTATTGGTGAAAACCCTCAAGGGAACCGTAAGGCGAAGTGAGTTTTGAGAGATATAAAAAATGAGAGAGTCTTATTGGTAAAAACCCTCACGGGCACCGTAAGGCGAAAGTGAGTTTTCAGATTGGGCAAATGAAAGAAGTTGGCGATTGAAAGGTGTTAGAAATATGGCAAAATTAGCAAGGTTTGGGTTTTGGCGACAGTTGGATTGTGAAAGTATGAAACAGCAAATGTGGCAATTGACAGTTGATTGGTTGGACAGACTAGGCTGGTTAATCCAAAATGCATGGCATGATCAATGATAGCGGTTCCACCCAGATAAGTCCTATCCTTTTTCTCTTCATTACAACTCATTCGTTTTCAGATTCTTTATATCCTCAAAACCTTCGAGGTCATTGTATTTCATTCTCTTGAAGTCTGTCTATAAGACGTTTCAGTATCAGTTCTATTCAAAAACAAAAGAAGGATGTCAAAGCTAACTATCAGTTTCCTAGTTGTATGGTACAACGAGGTTGGGACATATCAAAGAAAGTAAAGCATGAAGGACCAAGGGAAATCCCATCAGTGGGGTAATCAAATAATTGTGAGGGAGAAGCAAAGTTTAACAAGAAGGAGACAGAAACACAAAATAGCAATACGGGGTAAAACATTTGGGTCATCAAGATCAGAGGGTTGAAGGTCAGCCGGGAAGTCGTGGCATGTCAAAACAAGTCCCAAGAAGCAAGTCAGAGCAGAGTTGGAAACAGGACCATGGCCAACAAGAATGCCAGCAGCTAACAACCATTTTATATTAACAAATCTTTCTTTGATTAAAACAGCGACAGAAAATTTTCTTTGTAAGCAGGAGCCCACCTGGATAACAAGGGAATACTTTCCAGGGTAGTAAGCGGGAGCCCACCTGAAGAACAAGGGAATACATTTCAAGCACAGCAATCATGCACCCACCTGAAGAACAAGGGAAGTATAATGCAAGTCTTATCTTTCAAGTTTAAAATTCGGTAACATAACGCTCCCAGTTATCAAACTGGTGCAGAAAATTTTCTTGTCTTTGTATGGTTGTTGCAAGTAGGAGCCTACCTGAAGAATAAGGGAATATCTTTCAAATTCAGCAAGCCGGAACCCACCTGAAGAATAAGGCAATATCTTTCAAATTCTGTAAGCGGGAACCCACCTGAAGAATAAGGGAATATCTTTCAAAATTCAGCAAGGAGGAGCCCACCTGAAGAAAAAGGGAATATCTTTCAAAATTCAGCAAGCAGGAGCCCACCTGAAGAACAAGGGAATATCTTTTCAAATGCAACAAGCAGACACTCACCTAGAAAACAATGGAAGTACAATCCAAATTTTAGCCTTTAAATTTTAATATCTGATAGCATGATATGCCCAGTCAACAGACTGGGGCAGAAAAATTTTCTTTGTTTGTCTATTTTGTTGCAATCAGGAGCCCACCAAGAGAACAAGGGAATACTTTTCAAGCATGGCAGTCAGGAGCCCACCTGGAGAACAAGGGAATACCTTTTCAAGCATTGTAAGCAGGAGCCCACCTGGAGAACAAGGGAATACCCTTTTCAAGCATCGTAAGCAGGAGCCCATCTGGAGAACAAGGGAATACCTTTTTCAAGCATCATAAGCAGGAGCCCACCTGAAAAATGGACACATATTTCAAATTGTGGTAGTCGAGCATCAACAAGAGGAATGGCGGAACATCATCAAGGCTACAACAAAAATTTCATTGGAGGAACGCAAAATACAAGTTCAAGGCAACACAAGAGCAAGTTTGAAGATTTTAGATAGGACTTTTGTAATTCATAGTTCATAGTTTAGTCTAGCTTCTTTTTATCTTTGACATGGTGTAATAAGAGAGGTCAGCAAGCAGTCAGCAACAACAAGCGCAGTGAAATTACAGCTCCTGGTAGTCCCAGCTACCAGACACTCCCGAACTACACTGACCTGATTCCTGTTTAGCCCAGGATATGTAGGGAACCTTTGAAGCAGGGTGCGGTCAATCTTTTCAAAAACGCTTCACATGGAATTTTCAAACGGGCAAAAATCGCTCGTATTTACTCACTTATTTTTGCCCGAAAACATTTCATGTTTCCAAGGAAAGAGGGGCAACTGTGAGCACGTGATTTTTGCCCTATATATGAATTATTCCCACAAAATTCGAACAAAAAGATTTCTTTATTTTTACAATTTTTGTGCATTTTTGTATCATTTTTTGATAATTGTTTGCATTTTGTTTGTGCATGTTAATTCATATAAAATACAAAAAATATGCATCTGCATTTAGTATTTTATTTCATATTTTACTATTAATTAGTGATTAAGTTATTTTAAAATAAGATATGAAAAATGACAAAAATAGTTCATTTTAGCATTTTTATTGCTTTAATTGTGAAATTGTCGCAAAATAGTTTTAAAGTAATTCTAGGCATTAATTAGTTTAGTTTAATTTTTATTTTTATTTCTGCAATCTTTATAAATCAATAAAAATTATAAAAAATTTCAAAATAGAAAAAGAATAAAAAGAGAGAAATAATTAAAAAGATTTGAATAAATAAGGAAAGGGAGGAAAAAGAATAGGCTGCCCAAAATTGGGCTCGTTGCCTTCCAGCCCAAGGGAATTAATTCCCTTCCCACGCCCAAGCCCAATACCCGCCCGGTCCAGCCCACAGCTCACCCGAAACGACGTCGTTTTGAGGCATCAATAATCCCAGCCCTTGATCTCTCTCTCATATGACGACCCACGATTTTTTGAGGGTAAATATTAAACGGTCGTTTGGATTAATTAAAATCAAAGACCAAACTGGTCTTCCTCGTACCAGCCCTAAACCTCGCCGGAATCCTTCGCCGGCGGGAAACACAACCAACGCCGATGACCACCAAATTAACACAATCGATTACCCCCAACTTCCTCTTTCCATTCCCCATGTTTCTATACCACGAATCTACCCAGAAAGTTTCGAACATCGGTTTGAAGTTTTCTGGCCAGTGCGTCAACTATGCCAAATGACCCCGAATTTGCACCATAGACTCGCCTTAACCTTCTCGTCCCTAATACCCAAGTCGTGTTCCTCGAATCTGGCCGGAACGGTTCGAATTTGATTTTTAAATTTTCCGGCCAAGAACCCTAACCCAAAATCTTTGTGATTTTGGACCGTAATATCCTTAACCAGGTGTTTTCTTGTGAAAACACATGGTTGGGGATGTTACATGTCAAAAATCTTGAAAGATTCGGACGTCGGCGGCTGGCCGGAGTTCCTATTATTAGTAAGTTTCTTGTTTTCATTTTTATTAATTAATTTCTTTCTCATTTTCCGTTATTCTGCATGTTGAAGTTTAGGGCTCAACTTCTTAATGTTTAATTTCTGTTTGTTCTTTGTTGACTTTTACTGTTATTTTAGTTCTATTTTGCTTATAATTGTTTCTTTATCTTTAGATTAGTTTGATTATGTTTTGGTCTTGATTAGTCTATTGGCTGGATTTTAATTTTGGGCAGAAATATTTGGCTCGATTGATTGGTTTAGGATTAATTGTAGTTAATTAAGACTAGTCCGTTGGTTAATCAAAAACAAAAGGGAATTAGGGCAGTTAATTATTTGGTTTAGTTCAGGGAAGGGGTAAAGGTAGTTTGGGGAATCAGCAAAGAGGAATAAAATTATACTGGGGAGGTCACATGTGGGAAAATTTAGGTCTTATTTAGGAGAGGGTAGGTGATAGAAGTTTCTAGCATTTTTGTTTGCCTATAAATAGGCATTGAATTTCCTTGAGGAAGGGGCTTGAGATTTCAGCCTAAGAAATCCCAGAGATTCCAGCCATCAAAAATAGAATTCTTCTTATAATTTTCAGTTTTCAAATTGAAATTCAAAATACAAAACTCAAAAATAATAGAAAACCAAAAACCTAAAAATATACTACTGTTTCATTGCAATTTTTAACTCAGCTTCAAGTTGTAGTGTGGATTTGCATTGTTTAGTTTCGAGTTTTGATTGTTGGAGTTTTCTGATCGTGCCTGGGTGCTATTTCGAGTCATTGTGGGTTATACTCAAGCTGTTTTGGGTGATATTCTGGTCTAAAATTAAGTTTAAACTGATCCTCTGCTGTCGCGACCTGCTGTTTGATTCTGGTGATTACTCAACTTGTTGCTGACTTCTCCTTCTTTTTTCTATATTTCCATTTCCAGGTATTTGCCTAATCTCCCATTGATAGAGGCTAAGGATACTTGTGAAGTCTTAACTGTGAAATGGAAAGCTGGATTAAGCATTCGACTTGTTTATTTTCCTGTTTATTCATATGAACTGTAATAAGCAGATTAATCCTGATCTATGCCTGCGTGGATATTTTAGATTAAGTTCTCTTACATATGATTATATTAGGACTGTTTTGCTTGTGAGAATTCCAATCACAGTCCTAGTGAGGAATGCTGGTTCTCATTTAATCCCATGCTGATTTTGTCGAAGTGTCATTGCATTTCAGTTGGAATTTGTCATTCCAGGTGTTTGGTTGTCTAGGGGTTACGATCCTGTTGCATCTTTAGTTATTGGGAGGGTTGTGCGCTGTATTACTTTTAAAACGAGAAAGGTCATCAAGGTAGTTGATTATAGTGGTCAATATAAATTTGATTCCTGATGAACGTGGACTTCTTTCAGCATTTGAATCAATTCAGTGTGTTCTATAAGAATGTAATGTTTGTGGTCAATATGTTTAATTAGGTACAGATGTGGTGATTACTTGCTTAGTTAATGCTCCTATTTGATAGAAAGGGAAACGAAAGAGATCAGGAGTACTGGAACGTTTTCTTATTTCAAAATAATTGTTCACTACTCATTACGGGTGATTCCGAAGTCAAGTGTAACTCTAGATTGGGAATATTTAATTCGTTCAATGTTTAAAACTTACACCTATACGTCCACATGCACTTTGACAAAGTAGGAACTTATATTTAATAGAATCTTTTACCAGTGTGAATTTTATCAAGGATTTGAATACTTTGCATGATTTGTATGCTGAAGAACTTATTTACCTCGAGACCTATTAGCATATTATATGGTCTGGGCCTGTTGGGCCTGATGATAATATGGGCAATTGATCCATTAATTGTGATGTGACGTGCGGGTTTTGAATTAGGTAGCGGGTCCAAGCCAAAAGGTCCATCCTTTTGTTTGGGCCCGAACATGAATTTAAGACCCAAATTTCAACATTAATCAATTAGGATTTTCTTTTCTTTTAGAGACAAAAACAAAAAATAGAAAAATATAGTTGTTCTTAGGTTTATCCTTATAAAATAAAATGAGACGAGCCTCGCCCAAGAAAACACAAAATGCGGGGACCTCAATAAAAGTTTTAAAAATATTTAGAAAATCGGGAAGGGTCGTTTAGCGAATTTCACGACCCTCCCAAAAGATAATAACGCGTTAGACTCTTTTAGACGCGATTCTAATGAAATTACCTTCTTAAACTCGGGTGTGCATTTCATGAGACCCAAATCAAATCCCAAAACGTTGAATAGAGTGTGCTTAGGATTGTGGGTGCATTTCATGTGACGCGATCCGAAAGCACGCTTTAAACGACGTTCACTTTTTCTTAAATAAATACACATTGAATAAAAGCGGTTAAGGGTAAAATTGGTATATAGGCTTTTCATGTAGTTAAATCAGATAATAAGCTAAATGCAATAGTTGAGCGACCGTGCTAGAACCACAGAACTCGGGAGTGCCTAACCCCTTCTCCCGGGTTAACAGAATTCCTTACCCGAATTTCTGGTTCGCGACTGTAATACAGAGTCAAACCCTTTCCTCGATTCGAGATTCAAACCGGTTACTTGGGACACCATAAATCTCCCAAGTGGCGACTCTGAATCTCTTAATAAACGAATCCCGTTTTGATTGTCCTTTAATTGGAAAAACTCATTTTATTATACCTTTTACGGGTGTAGTAAAGCTTGGAAAAAGGAGGTGTGACAACTCTGGCGACTCTGTTGGGGACAAGAACCCAGAACATGTTGTTCATGGTTCAGAATTCGAGCTTAGATAAATTGTTGTATTTGGTTATATCTGATTTTCCTACATGTTTCATGCTTAATGAGCTAAATGTTTACCGTTTTGATATTATCTGAACTGTATATAAACTGTGCCGAAACCCTTCTCTTTTCACCTCCGGGGATGTGCTTACTGGTTGAGACTCCCTATTCTATTAGTGTCAATACCTTAAAATAAGAAAGAGGCAGGACAAGTTACTAAGCCGGATGGCCTTTTCGTTCCCGGTACGTAGCCCCCTCCTCGACTCGAGTTGTCCGCTCGGGTATACAGTCTAGAACACATACCCAGGTTTTGAACCTAGAATAACTTGACTTCATGCCGGATCCCTAGTAGGAGCGTTTATTTGCATCACGTGCATATGACTTAGGGGGCTCAATATAGGGGTTGGGTCCGTCTAGGACAGGTAACCGGAAATGAAATGACCACCATGATGCATTTTACGTGTTGCATTTATTTGTCTCGGGACCGCATGCTGACCGACTTTTGAACATCGAAAAATTTTGCGAAATTGAGAAAAAAAGAGAAGAGAATTAACAGTGTAAAGAATTAATTGTTTAGTTTTAGAAAAATCGATGCCCAAATTGCTGTCGAAACTCTGCCGAAATTTCGAAAAAATGAAAAAATGAAAATGTTTTGTTTTTAATAGTTTGTTTTACTAAAAGCGAAGAAAAAGAAAAAGAGTCTTTATTTTAGTTTGGGAAAAATAGGTTGTTTTATTGTTTGTTGAAAATGAACAAGAAAAAAAAAGAGTCGTTATTTTGTCTTGTTTTCAAAAATAGAAAAGGAAAATAGTTTGTTTTGCCATGAAAAATGAAAATAATAAAAAAAAGGGTCTTGTTTTTTTTTTAAATAGTTTTTTTAGTTTTCTTTATTTGTTTATGAAATGCAAAAAATGAAAAAAAAAAGAGTCTTGCTTTTGAAAGTAGTTTTGTTATTTGCTTATGAAATGTCAAAAAATGAGAATGAAAAAAGAGTCTTGTTTTAAAATAGTTCGTTAATTTGCCCAAACTACGCTGATTTGAATACGTAGGCAACCCTCATTGGGTCCAACCACCCCTTTTGCAAAAAATAGCCAAAAAAATGTCAATTTTTATTTTTTTTGTCATAAATAAATTAGGTAAAATAGCCGAATATCCCCAAAAGGGCGACGGAAGATTGTTTAAAAATGGCCACCCTAAGTCATTTCCCAATGATTAGTGGACACGGCCTTAAAGTCTTCTCCTCGAAGTGCTGAAAGGCCGTATCGGCAAAACTGGGCTTTATTTTTGGAAATTAGAATTGAAAAAAAAATAGTATCTTTTTCTTTTAGGTCATAAATAAGTGATTAAATCACCTTAATAAATGTGCAGGATGAGCACGACTCAAAATGAACCATTTTTGCATAAAATCCCTTTGGAGTTACGTCTGTGGTGGAACGATTTAGGCGAAGAAGGGCAAGATGAAGTCAATAAACACTTGAAAGGGCTCGCCGGTTTGCTAGATATTGTGCCTCGGGGAGATATTATCAGAGCATTGATTACATGTTGGGACCCAGCGCATAATGTGTTCAAATTTTCGGACTTCGAGCTTACCCCGACATTAGAGGAAATAGCCAGCTACATTGGGAAAGATGAGGTTCCTTTAAGGAATAAGTATTTGGTTGCCCCGAGAGTTATAACTGTGCACAGATTTCTAGACTCTTTGAAGATTGTCAGAACCGTCCATAACACAGATCTGGCAAATGGCTTTTGTACTCTAAATTTCATATATCATCGCTATGGCCATATCAGGGGGTTTAACAATCCAGAAAGCAAGATATGTAGCAAAGGAAATCGCCAAAAGTGGGAGGAGCATCGATGTTTCGCTTTGATGGTATTTTTTCTGGGACTTCTTGTATTTCCAAGGAAGGACGGGAATATTGACATAAAAATAGTTGGGGTCGTCAACACATTAATTACTCAAGCTAAAAGTGCTCTTGCACCTATGATATTAGCTGACATCTTCCGTGCTCTTACAGCTTGCAAGGTCGGGGAAGCTTTCTTCGAGGGGTGCAGTCTACTGTTACAAATGTGGATGATCGAGCATCTGTTTCATCGTCCTCAGTTCTTGAGCTACGGGTCTCCGGAAAAAAAACATGCATAGAAGAGTTTCGTACAAGGATTAAAGGGGTCAATTTGCCAGAAGGATTCATGGGTTGGACAACATATTTTCGATCCCTCACTGCTAACTAAATAGAATGGACGTTTGGATGGTTGCCCGTTGATGAAATCGTATATATGCCGGCAGCCCGACCACATTTCCTCCTAATGGGTCTTAGAAGCATTCAACCTTACGCCCCGTATCGGGTGTTGAGACAGCTTGGGAGATGCCAGATAGTAC
>MU759115.1:80822-93897 GCA_026770625.1 Nicotiana glauca | reverse complement strand
ATTCTCAAGTGGTGACTCTGAAATTTTTAAATAACTAATCCCGTTCCGACCGTCCTTTAATTGAAAAAACTCTTTTTTATTATATCCTTCGCGGGGTGTAAGCCGTAAAAAGAGGTGTGACAAGCACTGTACTCAAAACAACCTTTTAACAGTAAAGAGTGGCAAAATAAGTAACTTACACTCAACAAACATTCAGATGTATTATGATTGAAATTCAAACTAACACACTCATCCTCAAACAAACTACGAATTGGCAAAGCTAGGGTATGACTTCAATTGCAATTGAACTAAGCATCCAAACGAGCTAAACTGAATCTAATCGACAAATGAGAACTAACAGTGGGCATTTGAAATAAGAAAACACTACCAAAAAAACTTAATTGAACATGTGTAAACTATCGAATAACGAGTAAAATCAACTCACTAAGTGAACGATTCAACTAACATTAACAACTAAGATAAACAAAGATAACTAATCAATAACTAACTTGAAACTCTAATTAGAGTGATTGATCAAAACAGAAATCAAAGGTGCAAACTAAATGTATCACTATCAAAAGTCAGAAATTAGTGAGATAATGAAGGTTATACAAAACCCAAAAATAAAAAATCAGAATTTAAAACACACAAAAAAAAGACACAAAAATAGAAAAATCAAAACTTTAGAGGAAAGGACAAAGGTTCGGGGTTTATACCAAGCTCCGGGACATCCGACGTTGAATCAAGCAACGAGACGATGCTGAGGACGCCAAATGGTAGCTTTCCGACCTTGGAACATTTATTTCCTTTGGGGATACGCTGAACTCAATGAACCCAGCATCAAACCAAGAGGAAACAAATGTTCTCTGGTCGAAACTAGGCTAAAAAAATTGAGGGGTCAGTGGGCTGGTCCACACCCGTCTATCTAGAGTCATGTCCTCGATTAGCTCAAGTAGCGCCATGTCCCATCTGATCACCTCTCCCCAAGACTTCATTGGCCTACCTCTACCTCTCCTCACACCTCCTAAGGCCAACCTCTCACATCTCTTGATAGGGGCATCTGCACTTCTCCTCTTAACATACCCGAACCACCTCAACCTTGCCTCACGTATCTTTGCCTCCACAGGGGCCACTCCTACTTTGTCTTGAATAACTTTATTCCTAATTCTATCAAACCTAATATGCTCACACATCTATCTCAACATCCTTATTTCCGCTACCCGCATCTGCTGGACATAAGAGGTTTTGACTGGCCAACACTCAGCCCCATACAACATAGTCGGTGTCACACCCCTTTTTGTATGTTCTAGATCCTCTTTAAGCGAGGAAAGACCTCTTCATTTATAGGAATGGAAAGGGATTGAATTATTTCATTCAATCTGTCCAAAGAACGAATTTCCCACCTAAAATCTGTCCCAACTATTCAAAGGATAGATTTTTTGTCAAAAATCTAACCAAAAGACAATTTTTTCACCAACTATGAACAGTGCTAGGAGCACTGTACTCCAAACAGCCTTTTAATAGTAAAGAGTTGCAAAATAAGTAACTTACAATCAACAAACATTCAGATTTATTATGATTGAAATTCAAACTAACACACTCATCCTCAAACCAACTATGAATAGGCAAAGCTAGGGTATGACTTCAATTACAATTGAACTAAGCATCCAAACGAACTAAACTAAATCTAATCGATAAATGAGAACTAACAGTGGGCATTTGTAATAAGAAAACACTACCAAAAAAACTTAATTGAACATTGATAAACTATCGAATAACGAGTAAAATCAACTAACTAAGTGAACGATTCAACTAACATTAACAACTAAGATAAACAAAGATAACTAATCAATAACTAACTTGAAAATCTAATTAGAGTGATTGATCAAAACAGAAATCAAAGGTGCAAACTAAATGTATTACTATCAAAAGTCAGAAATTAGTGAGATAATGAAGGTTATACAAAACCCAAAAATAAAAAATCAGAATTTAAACTACAAAAAAAAAAAAGACACAAAAAACAGAAAAATCAAAACTTTAGAGGAAAGTATAAAGGTTCGGGGTTTATACCAAGCTCCGGGACATCCGACGTCGAATCAAGCAACGAGACGATGCTGAGGACACCAAATGGTAGCTTTCCGACCTTGGAACGTTTGTTTCCTTTTGGGATACGCTGAACTCAATGAACCCAACATCAAACCAAGAGGAAACAAATGTTCTCTGGTCAAAACTAGTCTAAAAAAAATAGAAGGGTCAGTGGGCTGGTCCACACCTGTCTATCTAGAGTCATGTCCTCGATTAACTCAAGTAGCGCCATGTCCCGTCTGATCACCTCTCCCCAAGACTTCATTGGCCTATCTCTACCCCTCCTCACACCTCCTAAGGCCAACCTCTCACATCTCTTGATAGGGGCATCTGTACTTCTCCTCTTAACATACCCGAACCACCTCAACCTTGCCTCACGTATCTTTGCCTCCATAGGGGCCACTCCCACTTTGTCTTGAATAACTTTATTCCTAATTCTATCAAACCTAGTATGCCCACACGTCTATCTCAACATCCTTATTTCCGCTACCTGCATTTGCTGGACATAGAGGTTTTGACTAGCCAATACTCAGCCCCATACAACATAGTCGGTGTCACACCCCTTTTTGTATGTTCAAGATCCTCTTTAAGCGAGGAAAGACCTCTTCATTTATAGGAAAGGAAAGGGATTGAATTATTTCATTCAATCTGTCCAAAGAACGAATTTCCCACCTAAAATCTGTCCCAACTATTCAAAGGACAGATTTTTTGTCAAAAATCTAACCAAAAGACAATTTTTTCACCAACTATGAATAGTGCTAGGAGCACTGTAATCCAAATAACCCTTTAACAGTAAAGAGTAGCAAAATAAGTAACCTACACTCAACAAACATTCAGATTTATTATGATTGAAATTCAAACTAACACACTCATCCTCAAACCAACTATGAACAGGCAAGGCTAGGGTATGACTTCAATTGCAATTGAACTAAGAATCCAAACGAACTAAACTAAATCTAATCGACAAATGAGAACTAACAGTGGACATTTGAAACAAGAAAACACTACCAAAAAAACTTAATTGAACATTGGTAAACTATCGAATAACGAGTAAAATCAACTAACTAAGTGAACGATTCAACTAACATTAACAACTAAGATAAACAAAGATACCTAATCAATAACTAACTTGAAACTCTAATTAGAGTGTTCGATCAAAATAGAAATCAAAGGTGCAAACTAAATATATCACTATCAAAAGTCAGAAATTAGTGAGATAATGAAGGTTATACAAAACCCAAAAATAAAAAATTAGAATTTAATCTACAAAATAAAAAAGACACAAAAACAGAAAAATCAAAACTTTAGAGGAAAGGATAAAGGTTCGGGGTTTATACCAAGCTCTGGGACATCCGACGTCGAATCGAGCAACGAGACGATGCTGAGAACGCCAAATGGTAGCTTTCCGACCTTGGAACGTTTGTTTGCTTTTGGGATACACTGAACTCAATGAACCCGGCATCAAACCAAGAGGAAACAGATGTTCTCTGGTCGAAAATGGAGCCATTATTCGAGAAGGATAGTAGTGGACTACTTATTTAACGGCAAGTTTATACTTGAGCTCATTTTCAAAGGGAGGGTATAGAATAGCCATTTCAAAGACCACGGGGTAATTTTGAGCCTTTTCCCGTTTTTAAATTTAAATATCCATTTACACCCCCATTCATGCCTAGTTCTCTCTTCTCTTCTTTCTTTTCTCTGTTGTTCACGATTTGAGCTTCTTGCTAGTTCATATCGTGACATCTCTCTTGGGAAATTATGGATTCTCTCAAAGATGGTGATTCTAGAAATAATAATTTGAGATATTCAATGTCGAAGAAACAAAAGGGCGGAGTCAGTGGAGTTGAAGAAACCCTAGACCGTGTCAGTGAGTTGCCGGACGCACTCCTCGTACAAATTCTCTCTCTTTTGCCCACCAAAGATGCCGTCGCATCATGTGTTCTCTCAAAACGGTGGTGTTATCTCTGGTATTCAATTTATAACTTCCTTTTCATTAATAGTGATTACAGGACGGAAAACTTCATATACTTTGTGGACCACGTTTTAACTCATTGCACTTGTTCCAACATCAAAAAATTCCAACTCAATTTTGATTACATGACTCGATGGAACTTTGAGTTGGAAACCATCCGATGGATTGGCTTTGCTGTAGAAAGAAAAGTGGAAGATGTTATATTGTGTTCAGATGATGAAGAATTCACTTACAAATTACCTCTATCTATGGGCACTTGTTCGTCATTAATTACATTGAATTTGAGCCACTGGGTGTTTGATAAAAGACTGGCCATTGCTTGGAACTCTCTTAAGAGCTTAAAGCTGGACCTGATCAGTTTAGACGATGCGGATATTGTGAACTTATTGTCAGGTTGTCCTGCTATGGAGACACTGGAGTTGTTCTTCTTTCGGGGTTTTCGTCGTCTTGAAATTACTTCTTCAAATTTGAAGAGACTAACATTGGCAGGCCATTGGCGGCCTGATTTCGAAAATGACACTTCTTTGGAAATTAAGGCCCCGTATCTTCAGCATTTGGAGATTTCGGGAAATCTTTATAATCTCATGTGTAGGCTTGTAGATGTGTCTTCCTTAGTTAATGCTAAGCTTACTTTCAACATTACATGTATCAAAAGCATCCAATCTGGTGAATGTGATAATGATGTTGAGGAAGTCACTTGTGGTGATTATCATCAAGTTTTTAGGACACTCGTGCAAGATTATCTTCATAAGTTGAGTTATGCAACCGAGCTATCAATTGGAACTTGCTTCAGAGAGGTTTCTTTTTAACTCGAAAGTCCTTATTTTCTCTATTGATGTTTAGTAGTCGTTATTGAATGTAAACATTATACATTGAGAACCTTTGCACAAATTTCACAAACAACTATTCATTCTTAGACTTTCTAAATGGAATTCTTTTTCTAAATGCTGAACTGATAAAAAGTTTTAACTACCTGAGATATAGATGGTAATTTCAACTTCTTAAACTCTTTCTACTTTCTTTAATAAAGGAGATATGTTTGAGAATGCAAGCTCGGCTTGTGGAGTGGTCTTTACTTGTTTATAGGCGCAACTGGATTAATTGCAGAAAGTTGCGGCCTTCTGGACCTTTTACCAGTGATGTTTCTTGATTACACCAGCCAAGATATTTTTGCATTGATGCATAAAGTTTTTTGATTTGTCATGACACTATCTTTCTATTGTTGAGTACTTTCTATTTGTTGTTAATGCTTTCTCCATTCTTTATTGGATTCATTTGTTTTCCTGCACCAGGTCCTGTGTGCCTCGCAGTTTGAAGGGGTGCCATGGGTGCTGATTCCAGACCTGAACTGCAAACATCTTACACTAGAGTTGCGTATAGGAAACTTTAATTTGCATGGACTAGCTGGCCTTTTGCGAGCGTCACCTAATGCAGAGACACTCAACATAGACATCGCGATTACGGAGGTAACTTCCTGGAACTTTTCTTCTTCTTCTTAGTTTATTCATTTGATGAAGCTCCCCCCCCCCAAAAAAAAAAGAAAAACAACCCAAGGAGGTTATATCTGTAACTATCAGTAAGAAGCTTGCTTTTGTAACTATAAAGTCTCACATTAATATGGTCGTGTTGCTTTCTTCGAGGCAAATGAGCTCTGCGCTATCACTCTTTGCTTTAGTTGCGTGCTCGATGAATCTTATGATAGGAACAATCCTCTTAATCATTTTCCATGTACCATTAGGATTCGTTGGTTCTGAAATTTTTATGTACCAGACACTTCTACTGTGAAATCAATTTTTGTACCTTTCTGCAATTTCATTAGGCTGACCTGCATTTGATCCTGATTATATTTTCTGTCTCCAGTTTGGTTCCCCCTGCCGCTTTGAGTCAAGATATTTGGGCAAAGTAGATAATGCTAATATTGTGAGAAGGATTTCAAGCTTTCAGTTTCCCAACCTCAAGATTGTTAAAATTGGCATCTCCGTCGAGGTGTGCTTGAAGTATGATTTCGCATGCCAATTTAAAAAGCTTTTCGAACTTTCAAAATTCCTGTTGAGGATTGCAACGGTTTTGGAGAAGTTCATTATCACATCAGAGAGAAGAAAGTGCTGGAGATGTTCAATGAACTGTGAGTCCCTACTTTTATCTCAGTTGGCTGAGAAATTGTTAGGTTGTGCAAGATACTCTGCCAATCCTGTATTTATCTTCCAGAAGTGAGCTTTCCATGACCACACTGCAAATAGTTTTCTTTCTCAGGATACGAAAATTCAAACTGCTTATGCAATCTTGAACTTTTAGCTTCTCTGCATGGCAAGTTTCTGTTTTGTTGAACTTAACCTTATGGCATACTGAATTTTATGGTAGCTTGGTTCCTCATGAGCTTTTGTTTGTTGCAGTTTAGATGTTTTATATATGCATTAAGATTTCCTCGCAACACTTGTTTTCCTTGACCTATTAAGATGAGCACAATCTAAATAATTATCCTTATGAAGTGTTGTCTTTTGCTACCTAGCTTTGTCAGTTGCATCAAGGTCTATGAATGTGAAATGGTTCCCCTTTTGGCTCTTTTCTTGGAAGAAAGAGGTCTAAGTTGTTTGTTTACCTCAAAATTTTTAGGCTTACAGTGCTTGAATCTAAAGTAAAGGCCATAATAAGAATGTTTGTGAATCTGAAGTTAAGGACATATTAAGAATGTTTGACTCGCTGCAGATTTTAGTTGTCTGTGACAGCTTACACGTGGTTGTGAAATTTTTTAGGAAAAAACAGCTCTCTTGATAATTGTAGTGAAAATTAGTTTGATTTCTGTTTTCCCTTTGTTAATATATCTATCGTTCTGGGTTTGGTTGAACAAGATATAAAGGACCTATTTAGTGAACTTTGATCTATTTATTTGAAGTTAAACAACTTTATAGTTTGTTAATCATTGCGGACGATTTGAACCTTGGGGAAACACCCCCCCCCCACCAATCCTCTCCCCTTAGTTGAACATTCTTGAAAGTCTGTTGGATTAAACAGTGCAGAAACGAACGACAGCTTACTAATGCTCTCTACGCGGGTCCAAACTCAAGTTAGTTCTAAATTTTGATCAATGAAGAACAGATTTATCTCTTGTTTTCTATTCAGTTGAAGTTTACTCATAGCATGTGGAAATTTACTTTGAAATGAAATTTTAATAACAGTAACAGCAGAGATGACGACAAATGATGAACAACCAGAAGGGCAAATGTAAGAACAAACCAATGAAATCTAGTCGATGAAACTTGTGGACCGGGGAAACTTTAACATCCTTTTTTGCTAGTGCTTCTTGATTAGGGTCATGGCAAGCTAATTCACATACAGAGGCGATTTGAAAGCATCCTTTATATCAAAGCAAGAGATGTTATAAAAAGTTGAGCAGGCTAATGTTGTTCATATAAACACCAATAGAGCTAAATTAGCATGCTTTTTAGCTGCGATTTTTTCAATTCAATTTTTTTCGGTTTTTTCTCGGTTGTTTTCTTGGCACATGAAATTCATATTCATGATAATTTTCTCCCTAACACGTCATAATTATTCCCTTTCATTAATTTAACTTCCACAGTTCCACTCATATATACTTTCAAGGGCGATGTGCACAAATAGCCAATAACAGCTCATGTCTTTATTTTAAAGTCAGTATTTTAAATGTCTTTAGCCTTTAGCCACTGGTTTAATAAACTTTTACTGCCCGGACGAAAATACCCTTTTGCTCATGTTCTTAACTTCAACACTACATGTCCTTAACTTTTGAACTTGAAACTCTAAGTTCAGGACTTCAAGACTACAAGTCCTTAACTTTTTAACCCGTAACTCTAAGTTCAGGACTTCATGACTACAAGTCCTTAACTTTTGAACTGGGAACTCAAACTTCAAGACCAAGTGTCCTTAACTTTTGAACTTGTAAGTCAAAGTTAAGGACCTATTGTCCTTAACTTTTGAACTTGCTTGTCCTTAACTTTTGAACGTGTAACTGTAATTTGAGGACTGTCTGTCCTTAACTTTTGAATTTGTAAGTCAAAGTTAAGGACTTATTGTCTTTAACGTTTGAACTTGTAACTGTAAGTTAAGGACTGCTTGTCCTTAACTTTTGAATGTGTAACTGTAAGTTAAGGGCTGTCTGTCCTTAACTTTTGAACTTGGAAATCAAAGTTAAGGACCTATTGCCCTTAACTTTTGAACTTGTAATTGTAAGTTAAGGACCTATTGTACTTAACTTTTGAACGTGTAACTGTAAGTTAAGGATTGTCTGTCCTTAAATTTTGAACTTGAAAATCAAAGTTAAGGACCTATGTAAGTTAGAAAAAATAGAAAATGAATAAGAACAAAGAATTGAGAAGTACCTAAAAGATAGCATAAATAAAAGCAGGTGATTTTTTTTTTTTTTTTGCGAACTGATTTTTGAGGTTTATGTTGGCTTGGTACTATAATAAGAACAATTCCCAAGAAATGAAATGGGAAAGATAATGGATCTAAGTCATAGAGTCTTGATATTATTCTGACGCAAGTCTTGGAAATATTTGTTGTTCACACTAATAATTCTAATAGTAATAATAATTGCAGACACGCTGCAGAAATAGTAGTACAACGATGAAGAAAAGACTTTTTCTGGTCTCCTTTCTTATGTGGCTACGACGAAAGTAAAATAAGAACGTAAACATTCATTTTGGATTATGGAGAAGGCACGCAGAGAGAGAAGCGAGGGTTTGGGAAGAAAAGCAAGGGAAGCAAGGGTAAAAAAATATCTTTTCACATCAATTTTAATAGGGCAGTGGCTATTTTTGCTCAACATTAGAATTGTTGGATAAAAAATAAATACCACCTTAAATAGTAGCCACCCCATGCCATTCCTACTACTTTCAAGCCTAACTAAATTTTAATTATTAGAAAGAATAACAAATGACTCCCAAAAACGTTTTGATATGAATGCAAACCTAGTACAACGCTATGCTTTCCAAGGGATACCCGCTATTTCCCCCCTAATAATAAGTACAAGGTAACTCTATCCATCAAAGTTTGAAAGAAATCACATACTATATTTTTGCCTCCGCTGAGAATTGAACGTGAGATTTTTTCTCACCCCACTTCATTGACCGCTAAGCCACACCTTTAGGTGCCACATGCTTTATTTACTTCTAAAGAATTGCGGGTACAAATATCTCAGAATCATAAAAGATATATGTGCTTAATAAATATTTTAACTTGTGAAAATGAAAGAATAGAAGAAGTATTAAATAACACTTGCTAATTAAGCAATTGATCATACACGTTTGAATTAGGTAGATAATTATGTTCAAAACCAGAAATATGTCTAGGCTAATTTTTAAAGAAAAAATATTTATAATTTTAAATTGTTTATATTTATATGTCTTTGATTCGATTTTTTGGGTCCAAAAAAAAAAAAAAATTCAAACCAAACACATGTTGTCTTCTAAAATCGTTTTTTAATTCTGAGTGAGAATCTTACGACTCAAGATAGGCTCTTGGTAATGGATTTAGCTATAGTGAGGAAGAGGTAAAAGAGGACGGGGTATGATCAATCCAAAATCAAGTGGGGAACCTTGTCTAAGGACAAAATTCAGGAGTTGGATGAGGAGTTATTGGCTATGAGGGCCTAGAGGAGTAGCGGGGACGTGAGAGGTATGTTGACCACGACAATGAATTGCAAAAGGGAAGATGCCAAAAAGTTTTAGGGATCTCGAAGGATTACTATGGTGGTCATAAAAGTGATTGGTGATGGAATGAAGAGGTCAAAGGAAATGTGAAAACTAAAAAGCGATGTATTTGAAGTTAGTGGAGAGTATAGACGAGAAGGAGAAGAGGACGAATAGGGAGTGGTTTAAGATGGTTAAGGAGGCGAAGTTAGCGGTTACGATGGCTAAGACTACAGTGTCTAGACGTATGTGTGAAGAAATTAAAGACAAAAGAGAGGAAAAGAAGTTGTTCAGGTTCGACAAGGTGAGAGAAAAGAAAGCCCGAGACCTGGACCAAGCGAAGTGCATCAAAGACGAGGAAGGCAAAGTTTAATGGAAGAGGCACATATTAGATGAAGATTGCAGACGTACTTCTATAAAAACTTGAACGAAGACAGGGACAAGAGTATTGTGCTGGATAAGTTGGAGCACTCGTACAATAGTCACAGGTCGAGAGGGTTGTTTGTAAGATGAGCAGGGGAAGAGCAACGGGTTCAGACAAAATTCCGGTGGAGTTTTGGAGGAACGCGAGAAGGGCCAACTTGGAGTAGCTTACTAGGTTGTTTAATGTCATTTTTATGACAAAGAAGATGCTCGAAGAGTGAAAGAGGAATATGATGATTGTGTTGTATAAGAACAAGGGTGATATAAAAAAATTACAACAATACAGGGTATCAAACTTCTAAGTAGGGGTGGATCCACCTTATCCCAAGCGGTGTCACGTGACACCAATTCATTGAAAATCTTTACTAATTATTTGTATGTATTCAAATAAAGAAACAAGAATAAAAAGAAATAAAGTGACACCGCTAGTCATGAAGAACTCTATAGCTTATTTGGTTAGAAGTTGAGTATTACTATGGGAGGTTGCGAGTTCGAACATTCGTAGCCTCATTTTGTGTTTTAATACTTTTGTGCCTCATCTAAAAACAATACGTGCCAAGTGGGGTTTGAACTGCTAACCTGTTAGAGCTTTATCAAAGCACGGAATCAGTGGATCATGGGTTATAACTGAAGACATCAGCAGAATACTTTTCTTAATTGAAGGAATGTTGTTACTTCCTTTGTAATTTCTATTTTTTTGGGTTGCTTTTTAAAATATGATATTTTTTATAATTTATTTATTTATCACGTATAATGGTGATATCGCTTACAAAAACTCCGACGTACGCCGCTGTTGCTAAGCCATACTATAGAAATTTGGGAGAGGGTGGTGTGAACGTTACTGTGTTAAAACACAAAATCAGAAAACTGTTAGAAGAATAAAAGAAACTGGGACAGTAAAGATTAAGAAATATTCCGAGTCCTCAATTTACTGGACTTAAGGATTTTTAACCCCCTCACACGTTGCCAAGGTAATGGATTAAATCTTTCCAGGATAAAACAGAATAAACCTTCCTGCAACAGTGGTAATACAAACTGCAGGATACCAACGAACTTAAAGAACATAGCAAAATTACACTTACGAATTCGAGAGAGAGAGAGACTGTGAATCAAAATGCAGTATTTTTCAGAAAGAAGGAAGTTCTGTAATATTTTTTGTGTGTTAAAAATGAAGCCATGCCTCAGAATTTATAGGCAATTATTGGAAGAGGTGTGATGTTTGTTCTGGAAAAGGTGCCTTTTCAGAAGTTTACGCGGCCTGCCGCGGTTACGCCAGGACCGCGGCCAGAGTGGCCCTCTGAATCTGCACCAGGGTTCTGGCGCGGTCCTACCGCGTTTACGCCAGGACCACGGCCAGACTATCCTTCTGAATCTTCAGTTTTATCCAAAAAATAATCTTATCGATCGATCATTTGACAAATCCAAATCCAGATCCAGATCCAAATCCAAATCCAAATCCAAAGCCAAAGCCAAAGCCGAAGTCGAGCGAGCGAGCGACGATGACGGCGCGAGGGTTCATTCTCTTCAACTCCTTTTAAGAGCTTTAAGAAGTGATTCTATATATAAATACACGAATGCAGTTGTCCCTCACCAATGAGGGACAAAGTGCAAGTCTAAAGCTCACTTCATTCAAATTTTTATTTCCCTCCATTTTATTTTCCACCATTTCCAATTCACACTCTTATACTTTAAAAGCCCAATGCTTAAAGTCAATGCTTTAAAGTCCAACAATCCCCCACATGAATGGGAATGACTGTAACAAGAATGATCATAGATGAAAGCTGTATGATTTGCAAGTAAGGATTAATCGCATCTGGATAAGTAGGTTTCCCTTTGAACTTTCCGTAGTGAACATATGTCGGATATACTCGGTCAATCGGTAGATTTGATATCTTTGAACCGTTGAAGTTTAGTGTATACCTAGACAACCATATGTCACACAACCAACCCTTAACCTTCTTTTGGTTCTCATTATTGTGTTCGTTTCAGCCATGAACACCGTCTGGTCTTATAAATGCGTAGAAAATTGGCCTTACAGAATTCTCATTGAAGCGGCTTCCACTTCACACTTACATAGGTAATTTCTAAACGTGTCATCCTTTAGAGTGACACTATTTGATAAATATCATATCAAACTTAGGTAATCATTAAATAACGTGTAAAGTTCTATCCTTGTTACTGAATATTATCATCATCATGAGAAGGGACCAAAGATTTTACTTTGATAATGTTGAACTGGTCAATCACAACTTTGTTTGAGCTCCTTGAACCTAGATCTCGGAACATCCAAAAATTCTAGGTAGAGTTACCGCCACGTTGACTTGTCCTCGGCCATAGTCCCATTCCCTTAGATGATTTCTTAATTCCCTCTCTAGTTAAGCCTTTTGTAAGCGGATCGACCACATTATCCTTTTATCTTACATTATTAATAGTGATAATTCCACTAGAAAGTAGTTGTCTAACGGTGTTATGTCTTCGTTGTATATGACAAGTCTTTCCGTTATACATAACGCTTCCTGCCCGTCCTATTGCAGCCTCACTATCGTAATGTATGCAAATAGGAGCCAAAGGTTTTGGCCAGAACGGAATGTCTTCTAAGAAATTTTGAAGCCATTCAGCTTCTTCACCGGCTTTATCCAAAGCTATAAACTCTGATTCCATTGTAGAGCTTTTGTTTGGAAGACTTCCAAGATACTGCTCTTCCACCAACAGTAATAACATATCCACTTGTGGACTTTGTTTCGGTTGAGTCGGTTATCCAATTTGCATCACTATATCCTTCGATAATCGCAGGATATTTATTGTAGTGCAAAGCGTAGTCTTGGGTATATTCCAAATATCCCAGAACTCGTTTCATTGCCACCCAGTGATGTTTGTTGGGATTACTTGTGAATCGACTAAGTTTACTAATTGCACCAGCTATATTAGGTAGTGTACAGTTCATGATGTA
>MU759115.1:49130-76889 GCA_026770625.1 Nicotiana glauca | reverse complement strand
ATTCATAATTAATAACAAGATAAATCTTATTAATAAAATTATTGATTCGGGTCATACCTTCAGCAAGGAGGTCATGCACAATAACTTGTAATTCTTGGACTTGAGTTATGACCGACCTAGTGTCAATCATCTTGAAATCCAAAAACCTTGCAGCCACGAACTTCTTAAGTCCGGCATCCTCCGTCTTGTACTTTTTCTCAAGCGCATTCCATAACGCTTTTGAAGTTTCCATGACACTATAGACATTGTACAAGCTATCTTCCAAACAACTCAAGATGTAGTTTTTGCGCAAGAAATCAGAATGTTTCCATGCTTCAGTTACAACAAGTCATTCGTCATCTGGAGTGTTTTCAGCCAGGACCGGAGGATCCTCCTTGATGAATCACTGCAAACTCAACGTAGTAAGATAGAAGAGCATCTTCATTTTCCAGCATTTGAAGTCGATACTGGAAAACTTTCTGGGTTTTTCTGCTGGTGCCATAGCATGAGCAGGAGTTGAATGGTTTGACGAGGCAACAACTCTCGTAACAGTTGCACCCATTCCCGCTACATTTCCATTAGTTTGATTTTCATTCATCATTTTTTTTCTATAGAGTTGGAAACAAAACAGAAATTTGTTAAATCAGTAAAGTTTTGATATCTTCAAACTGAATACCAAACCAAACATACAACACGTAACAATGGTGAAGTTTTTATATACTTCAAACCCGTACGTTTATTATTCAGGTAAATTTTGATATACTTTAAACTAGATAGAATAATTTTTAGAGTAGAAAGTACGAAAGCTTTAGTCTCCAAACCAGTATACAAAATATAGATAACAGTTTATAATATATATTTTAACACAAAAATGTTAGTAATTAAAATTCCTTAAGCTTGTGAACGCTACTGTGTTAAAACATAAAATCAGAAAACTATTAGAAGAATAAAAGAAACTGGAAAAACAGTAAAGATTAAGAAATATTCCGAGTCTACAATTTGGCTGTGCATCCTTAAGGAATTTTAACCCCCTCACACGTTGCCAAGGTAATGGATTAAATCCTCCCAGGATAAAACAGAATAGACCTTCCTACAACAATGGCAATAAAAACTGTAAGATACCAACGAACTTAAAGAACGAAGCAAAATCACACATACGAATTCGAGAGAGAGAGACTGCAAATTAGAATGCAATATTTTTCAGAAAGAAGGAAGTTCTGTAATATTTTTGTGTGTTAAAAACGAAGCCATGCCTCAGAATTTATAGGCAATTATTGGAAGAGGTGTGATGTTTGTCCTGGAAAAGGTACCTTTTCAGAAGTTTACATGGCCTGCCGTGGTCCTACCGCGGTTACGCCAAGACCGCGGCCAGAGTGTCCCTCTGAATCTGCAGCAGGGTTCTGGCACGGTCTTAGTTACGCTAGTATCGCGACCAGACTATCCTTCTGAATCTTCAGCATTGATCTGGCATTTAATTAATTATTAAATAATTAATTAAATAAATTTTGTCCAAAAAATAATCTTATCGATCGATCATTTGACAAATCCAAATCCAAATCCAAAGCCAAAGCTGAAGCCGAGCCGAGCGAGCGACGACGAGAGTGCGAGGGTTCATTCTCTTCAACTCCTTTTAAGAGCTTTAAGAAGTGATTCTATATATAAACACACAAATGTAGTTGTCCCTCACCAATGAGGGACAAAGTGCAAGTCTAAAGCTCACTTCATTCAAATTTTCATTTTCCTCCATTTTATTTCCCACCATTTCCAATTCACACTCGTATACTTTAAAGCCCAATGCTTAAAGTCAATGCTTTAAAGTCCAACAGGTGGTGGAAGTGAGGATGAGAAGGAGTGTGTCTATTTCCAACAACCAATTCGGATTCATGTCAGGGCGTTAAACTAAGGAAGCTATTCGCCTTGTTAGGAGATTGGTGGAGCAATATAGAAAGAGGAAGCAAAACTTATATATGGTGTTCATTGACCTAGAAAAAAATATATGACAAATCCCAAAGAGGTTCATGGAGATGTTTGGAGGCTCGAGGTGTTCCAGTGACTTATACTAGAGTGATAAAGAACATGTATGCTGGAGTTAAGAAATGAGTGAGCATAATGAGAGGAGACTCCGAATACTTTTTTGTTGTGAGTCCATTTTTATTTATCTTGGTGATGGACACATTGACACGTCATATTCAAGGAGATGTGTCATGGTATATGTTATTTGTAGACGATATTGTATTGATTGACGAGACGCGAGTTGAGGTAAACGCGAGATTAGAGGTTTGGAAACAGACTCTGTAGTCTAAAGGTTTCAAGTTGAGCAGGACCAAGACTGAACACTAGGAGTGCAAGTTCAGTGATGTATCTCATAAAGCGGATATGGACTTAAGGCTTGATACACAAGTTATTCACAAAAAAGGAAGTTTTAAGTACCTTGAATCAGTAATTCAAAATAATACAGAGATTGACGAGGATGTTACTCATTGTACTAGAGCGAGGTGGATGAGTGAAAATGAAGTGGTGGTTAGAACAACTATGTTATATGGGGCTGAGTGCTGGCCAGTTAAGATCTCCCATGTACAAAAAATAAAGGTATCAAAAATAAAGATATTGGGATGGATATTTGGACATACCAGGTTAGATACGGTTAGGAATTAAGTTATTTGGGACAAGGTGGGTGTGGCCTCTTTGGAGAAAAGATATGAGAATAGAGACTTAGATAGTTTGGGAATGTGAAGAGAAGAGGGGGTAATGCCACAATGAGGAGGTCTAAGAGTTTGGCCTTGGTGGGTTTCAGGAGAGGTAGAGGTAGTTCAAAGAAGCATTGAGGAGAGGTGATTAGGAAGGACCTGAAGCCGCTTCAGCTTACCGAGGACATGACCCTTGATAGAAAGATGTGGAGGTCGAAAATTACATTAGAGGATTAGTAGTAAATCGTGCGTTTTCCTTGTCCAAATTAGTAGTATTAGTGTTAGTCTTGTACTTTCTTATTTTTTGACATTTTCTATTAATGCATGTTGTTTCTTTCACTTTGGTGTTCTTGTTATCTTGTTGATGTTACTTTCCAGTGCTATTGGTTCTTTTTACATCAATCCGTGAGTCGAGCGCCTATCAGAAACAACCTCTTTAACTTTTCAAGATAGGGGTAAGGTCTACATATACACTACCCTCCCAGATCCCGTCCGTAGAATTATACTGAATTTGTTGTTATTGTTATTGTTAGTGTTATTGGTTTGGTTTGATTCTTTTTCTTGACACCCATTCACCCTACATGCAACGATTGTAGAAATCAAAATTGATTTCAAATAATGTTTGCCTCTACATCAACAAATAAAATTCATATTTATGTGATGAACGAATCATATTGGGGTTATTTAATTTTTTCTTCTATTTTATATCTTTTATTAATAAAGACTAAATAAGCTTATTCTCTGCGACTTCTTGATACTTTGCATGAAATTACTTATAGTTAATGTTGGACCAAGTAAAGTTTATTTTGATGATTGATAAAGGAACTCAAGCATGAACCAAGTCCATACACATCATATATAGACACAGGTAGATTTAAGCATAAAGGATGCAAGTAAAGGATATAAGCTTAAGTTGTTATATCTGATATCTCCTAAATGAAAAGATTGCATTAGTAATAAGGAGAAGGACTCCTTACTCGAATATAATTCTATCCAAGATAAGGGAGGGGTTAAAAGCTGAAGATAACTAGAACTCGTCCACCAAGGAAGAGTATAACATTGGAAATCTAGTTATTTCATATTCTGCTATTTCTATATATATTTCAGGATGTTCTTATTTTACAGGGATGCACAAATTCTGAAGTTAAACACGAGTTTAGAGCAAAATAACAAGGCATTTTGCAAGCAACTCTTGTATGATTCAAGTGTGTGAACCAGAAGCTACATGAACCAGATAGAAGAACCAGTTCCAAGTGTTTGTCTTTTATTCTAGTTCAATTGTAGCTGGGCTTTTTAAATTGTACCTTTCCGTTTTATCTAGAAGAAATTTTCTTAGGTTCTCTGAGTATTGTATTCAAGTTAGAGTTAACTTGAAGTTGCCGCAACAGTTTGACTCTCGTTGTCACAACGGGATTAGAAGTAATCCTTAGGTTTACAAAAAGTTTGTAAATGTTGTTCTGACTCACTGATTTAGTGAAGTGTGGGGAAAATCCTACAGAGTAGTATGTCGTGACTTTATTCATCTTTTGAGCTTGATGTTTTCCACATAAAAAATACTTGTGTTCTTTACTTTCCGCATTTATTATTTCTATAATAATAGTATAAGGAACACGTAAAAGAACCGGGTTCTTATATAATCTGTGCATGCAAAAACTGGACATCACACAAATCACCCCCTCTTGTATGGCATTGAAGTATATAACACCAATTGGTATTATAGTGAATTATCCTCGAAGAGGCTTATTCCACAGGAGAAGATAAACATTAGTGCACCACCTGGAAACTAGGAAGGGCAATCCACTGCTAGGCCACCACTCTTTAATGGCCAGTACTACTCTTGTGGAAAAATTAGATGAGAGATCACATTATAGGAGATGACTATGAGCTATAGGAAATTTTCACCGATGGTCTACTGGCTACCTTGAAGAAAAATGCTAAAGGAGTAGATGTGTCAAAGACAAGAGCAGATTGCACTTCTGAGGAGTTGAGGAAGTGGGAGAAGAATGATAAAGCCAAGAAGTGCCTTGTTTGTGGACTTAGTCCACATATGTACAACAGAATCCAAGGTTGTACCACTGCTAAACAAATATGGGACACACTGCAAGTGGATCACAAAGGAACACCTCAGGTGCAAAGATATAGAGGAACACTAGTGCACTCTTAGTATGAGAGCTTTGCTATGAAGGAAGGAGAAACCATTCAAGAAATGTACACAAGGTTCACTACACTAACAAATGAGCTAAAATCTCTTGGAAGGATTATTCCTGAAAAAGAAAGGTCAAAAAGATACTGACCAAAGTTTTTCCTATCACTTGGAAAGCAAAATCACTGTCATCTAGGAATCAAAGAACATTGCCACTCTTCCATGGGATGAGTTAATTGGAAATCTTACTACCTATGAACTTAGGAAACAAACTATGAAGATGGATGTACCTAATAAGGAAATGAGCTTGGGTCTCAGAATCACTGAAGGTTCTGATTTGGAAGATGATGAAATGGATATGATGACTAAAGACTTCAAGAAGTACCTGAGGAGAGGAAAGGGTTCTTGAAGAAGTAAAAGCTACATCAAATCAAAAACTCCTGAGAAGAAAACTAATAAAGGCTGGTACAAGTGTGGATAGACTGATTACCACATCAAGAACTGTCCTTTATGGGAAACTGAATGGAAGAAGTAAAGAGCGGAACGAAAGAAGAGGTTCAACCTAAGAAAAGCAACAACAAATGATCAACCAAAGCTATGGTTGCTGCTAAAAGCCCAGATGAAAGATCGAATGATGATGATGATGAGCGAGCACTTACGGCCATTGGAGAATCTGATGAAGAAACTAAGGTAAGTGTATCTCATCTCAAAGACAAGATTAAATTTTTATCTAAAAAATGTTATCTGAGTTACTTCCATAGCTAATTGATGAATTTAAGGACGTAAATAATGAACAGGAACAACTGTCAAAAGAATGTATGGTTTTAAAAGCTAAGTGCAAAAATCTAGAACTTAGGGCTAGTGAAACTGAAAGTAAAAATGCTAAAAGAACCATGTTCATGAACTTGACACAACTATCCAAGAACTTAGATCTAAAAATCTAAAACTGAAATTAGGAACAGGTAAAAAGACAGCTGATCACACACAACTCACTCTAGAAGAAAATGTAGGAAAAATGAGAGTTATACAAAAGAGATGAGCGGATAAGAAGCCTAAAAGAGTATCTAAGCAAAGTGAAGCATGAGTTATACATAACTTATAAATGGAGTAGTTCCTCCGATGCACTTTTGTGGCTACAAGAACACCATAGTAGTAACAGAAGAGGACTTGGATTTGGGAACCTTGCACCTAAGTGGAATCCCAAAAGCAAGTATCTTACACTTTCCGAGAATAAGATTTACACACACTGTGGTAAAACAGGTCACTATAAAAGTGATTGCACTACAAAAGAAAAGGCAAACCAAAAGAGCAAAGAATTTGTTTAAGGGAAGAATAGGCTACCAAGTTGGGCTAAAAAGAATTCGATTCATTCTTTTGCCTATAGAAAGAGACCCAAAATACTTTGGATTCCTAAGAATAACCCCTAATTTCCTTTTGCAGGTCCAAGTGAAGGGGAACAGCCAAATATGGTACATGGATAGTGGCTGCTAAGCATATGATAGGAAGGAAGAACCAGTTCCTTTCATTTGAGGACCTTAAAGAAGGAAATGTCTCTTTTGAAAATGGGAAGAAAGGTGAGATCATTGGGGTTGGAAAGGTAGATAAGAAAGTTTGATCCTAAAAGTGATGAGGAAGTATTCTTGGGATATTCTTCACATAGTAAAACTTATAAGATTTATAACAAAATAACTATGTGTGTAGAAGAAAGCGTACATGTGATTTTTTATGAAACTAACATTCTTTCTGAGAGGTAGGAACATGATGATAAAGTAATTGGGTTGGTAATAAACTAAAATGAAACCATAGCCCAGACCAAAGCTGCAGCAAAGGAAGGAATAGGTGATGGAACATATCCTTCCACCCAGGGAAACTTGATAGGGGAACTAAACAAAGAGAAAATCCTCAAATCTCGAGGGAACCTGTCCATGAACCTATTCCTCAGAAACAAAACATTGAAGCAACATCTAGGGGAAACCAGCTGGTTGTGAAACCTTACAAGTATCAAAGTTCTCATCCCGCTGAGAACATAATTACTGATCCAACCTCTAGAATCAAAACCATATATTGTTTGAAGAATCTTTGTGATTTTGATACTTTTTTATCTCTTATTGAACCTAAAAATGTTGATGAGACTTTGCAAGATGTAGACTAGGTAAACAAATGCAAGATAAACCCAACCAATTAGAAAAAAGTCAAGTTTGACATCTAGTACCAAGACCCAAGGACGGACAAGTAATTAGCATAAATGGGTCTTCAGAAACAAACTTGACGAAGATGGAATAATAACAAGGAACAAGGCAAGATTGGTGGTTCAAGGATATAGTAAAGAGGAGGGCATAGACTATGATCAGAATTTTGCTCCAGTTGCAAGATTGGAAGCAATTAGACTCCTTATAGCCTTTGATGCTTACATGGAATTCACTCTCCATCAAATGGATATCAAGAGTTCCTTCCTCAATGTCTATCTAAATGAGGAAGTGTTTGTCAAGCAACTTCCAGGCTTTGAAAGCAAGGAATATCCTGATCATGTGTACAAACTTTACAAGACACTTTATGGGCTCACGCAGGCTCCAAGAGCGTGGTATGAAAGATTATCAACGTTCTTGGTTGAGCATGGCTACAAGAGAGGTAAAATTGATAATACTTTATTCTTGAAAGAAAAAGGTAAGGAACTCTTGGTAGTTCAGATACATGTTGATGATATAATCTTTGGAGAAACTACTAATAAGTTAAACAAAGAATTTGATAAGCTAATGGGGAGTGAATTTGATATGAACATGATGGGTGAGCTTAATTTAGACTTACAAATTAAATAAAATTCAAATGGAACTATGATCCATTAGTAAAAGTATGTGAAAGAGTTGCCTAATAGGTTTAAAATGGAAGATTCCAACGAAATCGACACACCTATAACAACAACCACAAAATTGCATATAGATGAACATGGTTCATCTATTGATCAGAAGTTGTATAGGGAAATGATCGGCTATTTGTTATATCTCACTACTAGTAGACCTGACATTATTGTCCTATAAGCATGTGTGCTAGATTTCAGGCAAATCCAAAAGAGTCTCACTTGACTGCTGTCAAGAGAATCTTGAGATACCTAAAAGGCACCACTGACCTTTGCCCATGGTACCTAAAAGGTAGCAATTTCAACTTGGTAGGATATGATGATGTTGATTATGCAGGTTTTCTTGAGGATAGAAAGAGCAGCTCAGTTATGGCACACTTTCTTGGCTCATATCTTTTGTCTTGGGCCATCAAAAAGAAAAATTATATGGCCTTATCTACTACTAAAGTGAAGTATATTGTTGCCGCATCATGTTGTGCTTAATTGTTGTGGATAAAACAACAATAATGGACTTTGGAATTGATGTAGGTAGTATCCCCATCTTTTGTGACAACACTAGTGCAATTAGTATGATTAAAAACCCGGCTCATCACAAAAGAACTAAGCGATGTTAGGCATCACTTTTTGAGGGACAACTATGAAAATGGTTTGATCACTATGGAATTTTGTGCTATTGACAAGCAAATAATTGAAATATTCACAAAAGCTCTAAGTAGAGATCACTTTAAAAGGAACAAGTTAGAATTAGGGATGATTAAGATCACCTAAAAGGACCAATTCTAACTCAAAAAATTGGTTAGAAAATTTGTCAATTTTGTACATAATTAGATTAGATTTTGCTCAATCTCATACTCTCATTAGTATAATCTTGTTCCATGCGCTAAAGTATCTCATTAATCTCTAATGATATTATCTATATTTTATTGGAAAATTCAGACTTACACAAGATATTTCTCAGTGAAGAACCTGGTTCATCAAGATTACATGGTACGTACTCTCCACTCTGTATATTTTGGAATAATTGTATTTGAATTATGATAAAAATGAGAGTACCATTTAATCCTAACCTCCTTGAGCTTATACGTTACTAAACAAACCGGTTTCATCCAGTTAGAGTCCCAAAACGCAATAAGTGCCTAGATTCTAGGGAGAATCTTCAATGTCTTTACAAACTAACTCCCAGTTTGATTAGACTTTTGAGCTTCTGAAAAAGTTGGAGTTACCCAATTAAAATTATCCTCTTTATATTGATTAGGCCTTAGATTCTTCTTCACTTCTAATTCACAACCGCCAAACAGTTCTCTCTATCTTTTCTCATATTCCAAACACACATAATCATCTTCTATCATCCTCTAACCATCAATGTCTTAACACTTCTAAAAATCCCTACCACCCAAAGAATCCACACCCACTCCTTCAATCATACCCTCAACCACACCTATTTATAAGAAAGGAAGATTTAAGATGATTGCTTGAAAGGTAGTTGTCGGAGGAGAACAAATCAAGAAAATCAATGAGCAATTGAGGGGAAGTCAGGAAGATGAACCCCAAAAATATGATTATTCCTTCAAGTCTGCACTGAGGGGGAAGAAACCGTTTCATCTAAAGCAGAGCACGTGATGTTCCAAAAATTACATTAAAGACTATCTCTGAGGTTGCTAAAAATCTAGAAAATAGGTTTGTATTGGTACGGACCATTAGGTTGGGGTTGAAACAACTGAGTCTAGCAAATTATGTGGTAAAAAAAGAGTGAGGGCACTCAAGGCGATGTGAGGGGAATGGCAAAATGAGTGGATTAATCTTCACCACTCTTGTTAATTTTTCAAACAATAAGCCATTTTCTGTTTACATTTCCAGCTAGTAGGAAATACCTAGACTATACCATCATATGCTTTTCTCAGGTAGACGGTTAGTCTGGCACCGTCAATTTTAGCCATCAACAGAAGCAAGCTACCACATCATCAAAATTATTCCAAATTCTTTTACCTATAACACCAAGCTCTGGTGGTGTATCATGCAAGCACAAGAACAAGAGAAATGGTTAACAGATTGGATGAGAAAAAATTGTTTGATTGCTTGATATTGGTTTCTTTCTTTTCTTAATATCGGAATGCATCTATCCTCCCCTATTTGTTTCATCATATTATTGTTAGAAAATTTTGGAGAGCAAGACAACACAAAAGAACACTCAATACTCATAAAGAAGAAAGTGGAGAAAAAGATGATTTCTATTCAACTTGACTTGCTCCAAATGGTTAGGAATACGTGGTTGTTTATAGTAGAAATCTTCCATGTAACTAGTCTATACTACAAGTAGACATAATAACTAAGTCCACACCTTACATATTTCAAGTTACATGGATGACACTACTAGACATTGTATCTTCTAAAGTACATCAATATGTTCATAATAAAATGAATTGTTTCCAAACGAGAAACCAGTGCAAAAACCTCAGCATAATCAATACCGGCCTTTTGCTTGTATCCCTTAGTAGCCAATCTTTCTTTGTACCTTTCCAACTTACCCTTGAAATTTTTCTTCAACTTGTAAAACCATTTGACACCAATGGTGCTTTTGCCTTTCGAAAGTGTGGCTAATTCCCAAGTATCATTCTTCTTGATTTCATTGATTTCTTCATCTATAGCATCTCTCTATTTGGCAGTTTGGGCAGCATCTTCATAAGTTAAAGGATCACTATCCACCAATAATCAAAGTGAGTTAAATCATATAAATCTTTTCTTACCACTTTCGTATTTTCATACAACTCATAGAGACTTTTAGTTTGCTGAGGCACCTCACTTGAATAACTTGAACTTGACTCATCTTCTTCTTGAACTTGTGCTTGTGGTGTTGAAGGTGGTGTGATAGGTGCTCCACAACTTCTTCATCATCATCTTCATAAAAGAAAGGACTAAAAGAGTAATCTTTCTCTTTAGTTTTTCATTCCCAAATATTATTTTCATCAAATTAAATATCTTTCGTTATGGTGACCTTGCCATTTATTAGGTTATATAATTTATTACCATTAGAACTTTGATCATAGTCAATGACCACATGACTCTCTCACTTCTATCATTAAGATTGGACCTCTTCCATCCGGTACATGTGCATAAGCAATGCTCCCAAAAACTCGCAAATGAGAAACATTTGGCTTGAAACCACTCCAAGCTTCTTGAGGTATTTTTTCACGAATACTCTTGGTGTGACACTGATTCGACAAATACACTGCACAAGAAAATGATTCGGCCCAAAACTCATTTTGTATATTTTTGCTCTTCAACTTAGTCCATGCCATGTTGAGAATAGTCTGATTCTTTCTTTTCACAATGCCATTTTTTGTGGTGATATTGGAAATGTAAAAGAAATGACGAATTCCACTATTTTCATTAAAAAAAACCTTGAATATATTTGAAGTGAATTCTCTACCATACCAGACCGTAATGACTTAACTAGATAGTATTAGATCATATTTTAATGATGCAATTGATATGCATGTGCAGGAGTTCAAAGAAGTAAAAAAGGAACTATTGGAACAGCTATGTCGAACAAGGAAGGAAATTATTCAGAAGGGAAGCTGCCTGAAATACTTACGATGTACAAGGAAAGAAACAGTACTAAATCAGCAAATTAGGATTAGCTCCATGATTCTGGGAAATCAAATCTGCCATAATGGAATAAAGATTCAACGCAATCTGTGATTGACGAGCCAAATCAAATCACTGAAGAACTATTAAATCTAGAAGATCCGGACAGCGGTCAAGATTAGAAGGTCCAACAATCAAGGAAGAATCATGTCAAACTCGTTATCTGCCGAAGGAAAAGATCTGAAGAGAAGCAACATATAGCTCTTTATTCTTGGAAAGAATCAACTCTTTCCAAGGATCAAAACCCTTGGGTTGACAAGCCTTCACCATTCATCGTTGTATAAATTCGTAGTGTAACTCCATCCTTAGTATAATTTGATCAAAACCAAAATAACTCTCTCCATTCTATTGCAAACAAGCATAGTAGCCTATATAGATCTGTTGTGTAACTAGTCAGGGATAGAAAGAGAGCATACAACTGGTGAGGCATTGTATCAAATGAGTGCTAGAGAAACTGAGTGACATACATCAAATCTATACTCGAAAGAAAACCTATTCACTTGAAGAGAAATCCCTTGCAACCCAAGGGGACTGGATTAGGATTCATATTGAATCCGAACCAGTATAAAAATTCCTGGTGTCTTTATATTTTGCATTTACATTCTGCTTATTACCTCGAATTACTATATCTGCAAGATTACAATATTTAGTCGACTACTTAAGTTTTAAGTTAACTTATTAACGATTAAATTTAATTATTTACAATTCACCCCCTCTTGTACTTTCAATTGGTATCAGAGCAAGGCTCACACTTTTATTTTCTGCTTAACAACTTCTGAGAAAAAGATCATGGCAAATCAGGTTATCATAGGAGCTCTCTTTCAAGAAGGAACTTCACAAGTAAGGCCACCTTACTTCAATGGACAACATTTCTCTCACTGGAAAATTCGAATGGAAATTCTCACCAAGGCATACGACGTCAAAGTGTGGAGAGTTATCAAGAAGGGAAACTACCCACTGCTTGCTGGCACTCCACCACTCGCTGACCTTGATGACATAGACTCATACACAAAAGAACAACTGGAAGCTATCCAAATAAATCACAAGGAAAGAAATATGCTTCACAATGCGATAAGTGGTGAAGAATATGAGAAAATATCTAGATGTGATACAACCAAAGAGATGTGGGACAAACTTGAGGTTACCTATGAAGGTACCAGCAAAGTAAAGGAAACTCACATCAATATGCTAGTTCACGACTATGAACTATTCTCAATGAAGGAAGGAGAATCCATCGAAGAAATGTTTGCCAGGTTCAGTAAGATAATCAGCGACTTGAAAGCTTTTGGCAAACCTTACACCAGTGGCGATCAGGTTAGGAAAATTCTCAGAAGTCTTCCAACCACTTGGCAGACCAAAGTGGTCACCCTGGAATCGCAAGATCTTAACAAGTTATCATATGATGAACTTCGAGGAGAGCTCATTGCTTTTGAAAGAACACACCTGAAAAAGACAAATCAAGAGGAGAAAAAGAAAATTATTGCATTCAAAACTACTACTGAAGTGGCTAAAAATGAAATTGATGATAATGAAGCCCTACAAGAAGAAATTTCTATGATGTCTAGAAATATGGATGGACTGATGAGAAGATATAGAAATACAAAGAAAAAAAGATTTCTGTCACGCCCCAAAATCCAAGAAGCGCGACCGGCGCTCAACCGAGCAAACCCGACTGAGCAAGCCTAGTAGGTTTCATACATACTACCTAACCCAACTCATAATTAAATAAGGGATAGACTCCATTAATCAAATTCTATCAACGTATAATTTATGATTTCCATTTCATTTTCATTAGCAACTTCATTTCGCCACTTTAAGGGTATTACAAGTTATACACATCATTCCCAAACATCAATATTGCTATTTTAATTTTCAATACCCGACACTACCCACAACCTATCTATGGAGCCTCTAAATATAACTGAAGAATAATACAGAACTGCTGGCAACAAAGCTCCAGCTATACCTTATACAAATACAAAAATAAGACTCCGGAAAGAACAACGGCATAAGCCACGCAGGGCCCCAAGGAGAAAGGGGCTCACCAATATAGCTGATGGAAAGTGGAGGAGGTGCTACTGACGGTGGACTGGAGTGCCTGCTATAGATCCACCTACAATCATAACACGAATGCAGCACCCCCGACAAAAGGGACGTCAGTACATTTGAATTGTACTGGTATGTATAACTAAACACCATTTTACTAGAAAGAACTATCAAACAGATATAAGAAAATAATATGGGCCATTCAAAGAAGCAATTCATATAATCTTTCAAACAATTTCCACAACATAGATTTGGGCATTTCTGTCACGTGTTCACCACTGTTCTCATTACCACCGCCATCTCGAGCGAAGTCCGATCATGACCCGACCGGCTAGGTCACCTCATTGGAGGCATTACTCTCAATCAATATTTCATTTCCCTTATCCGGAATCCAATATCAGCACATTACCACCATGTGTGTGGCATGGTGTCCGATCATGACCCAATTGGCTAGGTCACCTCATTGGAGGCATTACTCAATTCTCATCAGTCAACATGTTTAAATCTTTATCCCACACATATCATAACAATTCCTGGGGCACTCATTGCCACCAATATTACATCATTTTCCCTTTTCAATATTCATTTTACAAGTTGTGATCATAGAAACATATATCAAGGATAATTCAAGTTGCAAATCACAGGTAAGTAAGCACATAGCTAGCATGAGCAGTTCTTTGTTTCAATGTCGGCTTATAGCCCAAGTAATTCAACACATAACTGTACTTTTCATCATTCTCTAATTATCAAGATTGGTACATTATTCACATTGGGGCACATCCTTCATGAATATGTATAGATATATGCAAATCAATTAATGCGCAATGACAATCAACACACTAGCCAATTCAACTCTTACCATACTTTCGTAATGACAACGGAGCTCAATTTTTAATAAAAAGGGGTTTTAGCCATACATATCTCAATAAAGCTTTCCTTACTCTTTTACAAATTTCCGGAACTCTTAGCACTTCGATCTATTGAGTAAAAATTACAAATTAAATTCAGAATTAGAGATGAGATTTAGACTCTAGCTTGGTTCAAGCATATTGCCAAACCCTAGAGGTGCAATATGATCTTAGGCCCCTTTTTGAGAGCAATTGATATCACTTTGTACCCCTATTTAATTCACCACCTCCCACCACTCTAAGGTTTAACATGCATGCAAGGAATTCATTGTTATACCCATGAATAACCTCACTAGTGACCCCTTATATCTGAGAATAAAACAACCAAGAGTTGGGTGATGAAGTATTACCTCTTGAGATGAAGATCTAGGGGTCTTCACTTGATTTTCTTTAAGGATTTAGCCATATCTTAGGGAGAAATTGATGGGGAGACTTTCCCTCTCTAAGAACCCTTTCTCTCCCTCTAGAAATAATTAGAAGAATGCTTAAAATGAGCTATAACACCGGATATATCGATATGGAAGTCGGGTTAAAAATTAGAAAATTGGAGCCTCGAGTCAAATATGTGATCGCAGAGTAAACATGCGGTCCGCATAATGGACCACAAAATATTCCCTAGAAACTAAACACTCTGACTCAGTCTGCAGTAAGAATGCGGTCCACATTCATGTTTTGCGGTCGCAAAATGCACCGCAGAACTGACCTTCACCAAATTCAAAGGAAAATATGCGATGACTATGCGGTCCGCATTTCGATTATGCGACCGCATAACTGACTTCAATTTTAACCAACATTCTGACTCACTCTGAGGCAGATATGCGGTTCGCATTTTGATTATGCGACCGCATTCTGGACCGCATTTCTTGCATTTTTTTTTGGAAACTTATTCTTGACTTTTTAATGCATTATTCAATCCAAAAAGGTCCGCGCCGCGGCAAGCTTAAGCATATTTATTAATTGCTAACACATGCTCCTAACTTGGCACCATGGGGTCCGGGTTTTCGAGTAGGGATTTCACGGGGCCTTACAATTTCAACCAAGAAGATCTAGACAATACAATGATCAAGATAAGAATGATGGAAAATGCTACGAATGTGGAAAATTTGGACACATCCAAGCGGAGTGTCCAGAACTGAAAAAGAAGATCTCTAGAGGATTCAACAAAAACAAATCATTCGGAAGTTGGAGCGATGAGGATGACTCAGATCATGAAGAAATAGCAAATCTTTGCTTCATGACAATCCTAATGAGATCAACAAAACTTCAGGATGCTGGACAGATGAAGATGATTCAGACGATGAAAACTGTTTTATGGCAAGAGAAGAGACTAGCGAGGTAAGATCTTATTACTGTGATAGATGTAATGAATTGCAAGACATTATTGATTCCACTATAAAAGAGTCTCAAAAAGTTATGAATGAGCTTAAGAGACTCACTATGGAAATCAATGACTGGAAACTTAAACATGAAGTATGTGAAATTGAAAAGGACGTACATCAAGAAGAGTTTGAGGAATTGCAAATGCACCTTAATAACTTGTGCAAATCCACCAGTCAAAGTTCTGTTAGGTCAAACCAGACGACTTACAAGTCAACTGGAAAGGAACTAATCAAAACTAAATCGACCAATCGGTCGGACCAGTCGACTTACAAGTCAACTGGAACGGAATCAGCTAATCTCATAATAGCTAGTTCTAATGCTTATGAAAGATCTGAAAACAGATCTGCAGCTAAATGTCACTACTATAACAAAAGTGGGCATAAATATTTTGGTTGTCAATTTCATAAACATCATATGTCTGGATGGGTTTGGAAACCTAAAACTTCTGAACCCAGAAACACTAACCCTCCAAGACCCAAGAAAGCTTGGGTACCTAAAAGAAAGTAATTTATTATGTATTGCAGGAACACCACAGATTAAGTCACAAAGGAAAATGGCACCTAGATAGTGCGTGTTCCAGTCACATAATAGGTGACAAAAATCTTTTTAAGAAGGTTACGAAGATTGATGGAGGAAGCATAAAATTTGGAGATGATTCAAGAGGCATAATAGTTGGAACTGGAACTATTCCTTTCAACAACAACTGTGATATTACTGAGGTATATCTTTTTGATGGACTAAACTACAACCTCCTAAGTATAAGTCAACTTTGTGACTCAGGATATGAGGTAAAGTTCAAGAGAACAGGCTGTTCCATAGAAGATGAATCATGTAAAATAATTCTTCCTGGAAAAAGGCACGGAAATGTTTACATACTTGATGGATTTGAAAATATAGATGGTCACATATGCCTAACTTCTATATCTAATGATCCCTAGTTGCGGCACAGAAGATTAGGACATGCCAACATGCACTTGATTGAAAAATTATCCAAGCATGATTTAGTTATTGGCTTACCTAAACTGAATTTCTCTAGAACTCATATTTGTGATGCATGTCAGATGGGTAAGCAAACTAGAAACTCTTTCAAAAACAAAGACATGGTGTCTACTTCAAAATCGTTGCAATTATTTCATATGGACTTATTTGGACCTACTAGAATTGCTAGCATAGGAGGCAAGAAATATGCTTTTGTTATTGTTGATGACTTTTCACGTTTTACTTGGGTGATTTTCTAATCTCATAAAGATGAAGCCTTAAGAAATTTTGAAGTTTTCTGCAAAAGGATTGAAAGAGAAAAGGGCTGTCTGATCTCAAAAATCCAAAGCGATCATGGAGGCGAGTTTGAAATTAAAGCATTTGAAGATTTTTGTAACGATCAAGGTTACACTCACAACTTCTCCGCACCCCATTCACCTCAGCAAAATGGAGTTGTGGAAAGAAAGAACAGGACACTTCAAGACATGGCAAGAACCATGTTACTAGAACATCCACTCCCAAATTATTCCTGGGTTGAAGGTATGAGTACTACATGTCACATTCTCAACCATTGTCTCATAAGGCATATTCTGAAAAAGACTCCCTATGAACTCTAGAAAGGTAAATGCCCAAATATCAGTTATTTTCATCCATTTGGAAGAAAGTGCTTCATTCATAACAATGGTAAGGATAATCTTGGAAAATTTGATCCAAGAAGTGATGAAGGTATTTTTCTTGGTTATTCATTAAATAGCAGATCATTCAGAGTCTTTAATAAACGTACTTTATGCGTAGAAGAATCTGTTTATGTTATATTCTATGAAAATAATCCCTTGGTCGAGAAAGGCATTAATGCAGGTGACGAAGATCAAACTCAAGAAGTTCAGGACAAAGGAAAATCACATGAGTCAACTAATCCGGCAGATGTGGTTGAGTCGACTGAACAAGTTAGCAATAACACTCTAGAACAACGTACGGAGTCGACTACAAGCATTGTTCGACTAAAACAATGGAGAAATAAAACTGAATATCCACAGAAATATATCATAGGATATCCAAACGAAGGGATGAAAATCAGGGTTGCCCTTAAAAAGAAAGCAAATATTGCTTTGATCTCTCAAATAGAGCCAAAAAAGGTAGAGGAAGCTTTGAAGGATTCAAGCTGGGTGAATGCCATGCAAGAACAACTAGATCAATTCAGCAAGAATCAAGTATGGAAGCTGATATCTCGGCCTGAAAATGTATACGTCATTGGAACAAAATGGGTGTTCAGGAGCAAACTGAGCGAAGAAGGACAAGTCATAAGGAACAAAGCCAGATTAGTTGCTCAAGGCTATTCACAACAAGAAGGAGTCGACTACGATGAAACCTTTGCCCCAGTAGCTGGAATAGAGTCTATACGAATCCTGTTAGCTTATTCATCATTTAAGGGATTCAGATTGTTTCAAATGGATGTCAAAAGCGCTTTTTTGAATGGATTCATTGAAGAGGACGTTTTTGTAAAACAACCTCCAGGCTTTGAATACTCAAAATTACCTTATCATGCTTACAAGCTTACTAAGGCCCTATACGGATTGAAACAGGCTTCACGTGCTTGGTATGACAGGTTAAGTACCTTCCTTGTTGATCATGGATTCACCAGAGGTAAAATTGATACTACTTTATTCATTAAACGATCAACAGAAGGTAATCTTATCATTCAAATTTATGTTGTCGACATTATCTTTGGTAGTGCTAATTCTCTTATGTATGCAAGGAATTTGCGAATCTCATGCAAAGCGAATTCGAAATAAGCATGATGGGTGAACTCACATTTTTCCTTGGGCTTCAAATTCATCAATATGAAGAAGGAACCTTCATCTGTCAAACTAAATATACAAAGGAGCTGATCCAAAAATTTGGCATGAGCAATGCAAAATCAATTGGCAATCCCGTGAGTCCGACTATAAATTTGGATAAGGACGAACAGGGTACTCCAGTTGATGAAACAAAATACAGAGGAATGATTGGATTACTACTGTATCTGACCGCAAGTTGACCGGATATTATGTTTAGCGTTTGTAAATGTGCCAGGTTTCAGTCGGCTCCCAAGGAGTCACATCTAATTGCTATAAAAAGAATTATTCGATATCTTATTGGCACAGTATCTTATGGATTATGGTATCCTCTCTCTAACTTGTTTAAATTAGAAGGGTTCTCAGATGCAGATTTAGCAAGTGATAAAGAAGACAGGAAAAGCACGAGTGGCACGTGTCAATTACTAGGAAAGGCTTTAATATCTTGGAACAGTAAAAAGCAAGCATCAGTCGCCTTGTCCACTACTGAAGCTGAGTTCATTGCCATTGGTCAATGCTATGCACAACTCCTGTGGATGTCCCATCCGTTGGGTGACTATGAACTTTCCTTCAAACCTATACAAATCTTTTGTGATAATTCGAGTGCAATTTGTCTCTCTAAAAATTCTGTGCATCATTCTAGAGCAAAGCATATAGACATTAAACATCATTTTATTAGAGACCATGTTCTTAAAGGTGACATAGAATTAACTTTTGTTGGCACTTCTGCCCAATTAGGTGATATTTTTACAAAACCTTTGTTGGAAGAAAGATTTTGTTCTTTGAGAAAATTACTTGGCATCATTTGTTTTTCAAAAAACTCTTAGGATCGAAGTGTTATTTTTCAAAAACTTGTCATAATTACTCCTTTTCAGGGCATTAATTACGCAATTGGTTTTTCCCTCTCTTTTTATTCTGTTTCCCATCAGTTTGCAGTTAAAGTTGGAAAGCCAATCATCATGTCGCTTCGACTGACACTCTTTCCTTTTCTATACTCAACCATCAATTTCTTCTCCTTAAGTTAAGCCCTTTTTCGGTCCCTTTCATCTCCACCTTCTTTCTTTAACCTATACCAACCATCTCTTATTCCATGGCAAAATCTTCCAAAAACCCCTCTGCTTCCACCAGAAAAAGTACCGGTCAAAAACAAAACCCTCTTCCGCGCCTCCTGAGCAAGTAGACTTAGGGTCTGATTGTTTTGAGGACTGTGCCTCTTCTCAAGGAGCATACTCTGAACACTCTCAACTTTTAGGAGAAAAAGCCTCTGGTAAGAGTCCCATGGAGGTTCCTCCTGCCTCTTCCACTCCAAAGAAATCAAAGTTCGATCTCTCCGCCTCACTCAATTCTGACTTAAATTTCTAGGACTCCCCAAATAGGGATTTCTTTATCTCTCTCAAGGACAAGCCCATTGCCTATGGAAGAGTTATGGATCTGGAATATGGAGTCCCTCAACTGCACGGTCAAGGATCTTTTCTTGTATCAAGGGTGGGAAAAATTTCTCTCTATTTCTCCGCCTAAAGTGTATGAACCCCTTGTCCGTATGCTTTATGCTAATCTTCGCTCTAGAAAACCTGATAGGCTTGAAACTCTTGTTCTTGGTAAGCGCATTATTCTTGATTGTGGTCTGTTCAATTATTTTTTCCTCTGTCGCTGCTCTGGTTTCCCTACCCTCTTTAAGAATGTTTGGCCTGAGAATTTTGAAATCACCTTTGACTAGGCTAAATAGTGTATTGCTGAAAATCCCTCTAATTCTCTTCCCAATCAATTAGGGCCTAGCGATGTGAGCTTTGAAACTAGGGTTCTTGCCCACATTGTTGCAACCACTATTCTACCCAGAATTGGTTCCTTCTCAACCCTCTCTCAAAAGGACACCTTCTTTGTCTACTGTCTCATCTCCAAACTCAAAATCAAGCTATCCTTCTGGGTCCTAAACTTTATGATTGAGAGTGCTGAATATCCAACCAGTCTTCCTTTCGATATGGCCATCACCCACATTCTTGAAGCTCATCAAATTCCGCTTTCAGACTACCCCTTTGTTCCTATCTCCAAGTGCTACAACTCTAGAGCCTTCTCTAGTATGGGGTATATGAATGTCAAGGATGCCTGGGTTAAGAAGGGTGAAAGTGATGCGGCGCAAACTCCTATGGAAACCAAGCCTTCATCTGCTGTTCTGCCCTCTTTCATTCCTGCCGACCTACGTGGAAAGCTCAGCTCCATTGACTCCCAACTCTTAGACATCAAGACTCTTCTGTCCTCCACACAGTCGATTGTAGATGTTATTCATGCTATTTTAAAGGAAACAGGGTCAGATGTGTCTAAAATCAGAGTGGCTATGCAAAGGGTAAAGGAGAATGCGGTTAAAGCCTTCAAGGAGGTGCAAGACAGGCTGGATGGAATGAGCACTGCTGCCAACACCAGCTTTGAACAATTGAAGGAGGTGATCTGCAACACTCTTACTTACTTTCTGCGTCGTTGAAATGGATATGTTTTTCAGACAATTTTTTTTCTCTTAAAACTTGTGTTGGTTGTGGCTGGGCTGTGCCCGTGTATGTTTTTTTTCTTTTGCTTCTGTGGATAATACTTTCTTTTACTACTATCTGCTAATACCTCTTTACTGATGTCAAAAAAGGGGAGAATGGTTAATGGTTTATGTGCAGGTTCAAGTCGACTATGCATACATAAGGTCCACTATGTATTCTTTGTTTGTTATACAGGTTAAGTCGACTATGCGACATACATAGATAGTACCTCTTATTCTTTGAACAGGTTAAGTCAGCTATGCTGCCTATGCATAAACAAGACTATATAGGTACCAGTCGACTGCACACATTGAGGGGGAGATCAAGTTCAGTTGACTACACACATTGAGAGGGAGCCAAGTCGGCTAGTACTAAACAGGGAAGTCAATTGTTGTTTTTACATCCTTACATCTATGTATATTATTTTGCCATCATCAAAAAGGGGGAGATTGTTAGATTATATTTTAATGATGCAATTGATATGCATGTGCAGGAGTTCAAAGAAGTAAAAAGGAACTATTGGAACAACTATGTCGAACAAGGAAGGAAATTATTCAGAAGGGAAGCTTCCTAAAATACTTACGATGTACAAGGAAAGAAACAGTACTACATCAGCAAATGAGGATTAGCTCCATGATTCTGGGAAATCAAATCTGCCATAATGGAATAAAGATTCAATGCAATCTGTGATTGACGAGCCAAAACAAATCACTGAAGAACTACTAAAGCTAGAAGATCCGGACAGCGGTCAAGATTAGAAGGTCCAACAATCAAGGAAGAATCCTGTCAAACTTGTTATCTGCCGAAGGAAAAGATCTGAAGAGAAGCAACGGATAGCTCTTTATTCTTGGAAAGAATCAAATCTTTCCAAGGATCAAAACCCTTGGGTTGACAAGCCTTCACCATTCATCCTTGTATAAATTCGTAGTGTAACTCCATCCTTGATATACTTTGATCAAAACCAAAATAACTCTCTTCATTCTACTGCAAACAAGCATAGTAGCCTATATAGATCTACTACGTAACTAGTCAGGGATAAAAAGAGAGCATACAACTGGTGAGGCATTGTATCAAACGAGTGCTAGAGAAACTGAGTGACATACATCAAATCTGTACTCGAAAGAAAACCTATTCACTTGAAGAGAAATTCCTTGCAACCCAAGGGGACTGGATTAGGATTCACATTGAATCCGAACCAGTATAAAAATTTCTGATGTCTTTAATTTCTGCATTTACTTTCTGCTTGTTACCTCGAATTACTATATCTGCAGGATTGCAATATTTAGTCGACTACTTAAGTTTTAAGTCAACTTATTAACGGTTAAATTTAATTATCTACAATTCACCCCCCCTTGTACTTTCAGATAGCCACTTTGTTCCTCCACCATGCTCTTGAATTTTTAAAAGTATCAAACACCTCCAATTTCACCTTCGAAAAATACACCCAAGTTGATGAAAAGTAAAAAATAATTATTTTTACCAAGTGAAAATGACTTGATTAGTCCGCACACATCTATGTGAATCAACTCCAATGGGCATCAGGCTCTGGTCAAAGACTCTTTAGGAAATCTTTTTCTTGCTTGATTTCCAAAGACATCCTTTGTAAAGTTGGCTCGGATGATCAATAGTTGGCAATCCATTCACCATCCTTTCTTTCCTCATCAACCTTAGACTATCAAATTCACATGACCAAATCCAATATGCCAAAGCCAAGATGAATCTTTGGCACATGAAAACAAATATCTTGGAACAACACTTTGAAGGTTCGAAACAAACATTTTATTATTAGCCATAGGAACTTTGGATAACAATCTCCCATTTTCATATCTCATTAACAACTTTTTATCTTTCTAATGAATATCATAATTTTTCTCCAAATATTAGAAATTAATTGGTGACTACTATCTTTCAAGCGGATTAAAACCGTACCTTTTCATTTGATTTAAACCCGCGAAGAGCCTCCAAAAGTGATGTTTCCACTATTCAATTTTTCATGTTCCACAAATAAATTCTTCTTTCCACAAATATGGCTACTTGCACCGAAGTCAAGGTACCAATAATTTCTCTCTACACTTTCTTCTCTTTTGCAAGCGAGAATTAAAATACCATCTCCGTCTTCATTTTTTCTCTCCATAAAATTATTATTTTTCTCCACATTATTTTTACATTCCTGGGAAAAATGATCAAATTTATGATAAGTATAACATTCAATATTTGACTTATCATACCTTCCTTAATTTTGCTTCCATCCTCTACCTCTTCCACGACCTCTTCCTTGATTAGAGTCGTGGCTCATATTTTCTTTATTTGGAGGTTGGCTACCACTTCTTCCTTTCCCGCCACGACCTCTTCCACCTCCACGACTTCTTTGTTGCGAGTCATGCCTTTTATCTTTCTCTTTGTAAGAAGTTTTGCTTGCAACGCTTGTTCAACCGATTCCTCTCTCAATTTCTTCAACTTTTCTTCATGTGCTTGCAAAGTACCCGTAAGTTCTTCAATGGTCATGATATCCAAATCTTTGGACTCTTCAATAACCATAACAATATAACTAAATTTTGAATCAGGGGATAGTAGTATTTTTACAACGACTCTATCATCACTCAAGTCTTCACCATATCCCTTCATTTGATTGATAATAGTCAAAACTCTTGAAATATGATCTTAAACAGATTCGGATTCCTTCATATGCAATGATTCAAACTCTCCTCTTAAGGTTTGAAGACAAAATCTTTTCACTTTTTCCAAACCTTTAAAGGAAGTTTGAAGAATCTCCCATGATGCTTTGAGATGGTTGTATTTGCAGCCTTCTCAAACATCTCATCATCCAAACATTGATAGATGAGATGAGCGCCTTTTGATCTTTTTTTTAAAGGTGGCATCATCTTTTGCTCAATCATCTCCGACTTTTACCGGTTACCAAATATCATAGGCACAAAGCAAAATCTTTATCCGGATATACCAATTGCCACAATTCTCTTTTGTGAGCATAGGAACTTCGGAGTTCCATTACTGTTTGTCATTTTCTCTCTAAGTTTGGTTGTCTCTCAAATACACCGGCTTTGATACCATAATGTTAGAAAATTTGGGAGAGCAAGATAACACAAAAAAACACTCAAAACTCACAAAGAAGAAAGTAGAGGAACGGATGATTTCTATTCAACTTGTCTTGCTCCAAATTGCTAGGAATACATGGTTATTTATAGGATAAATCTTTCATATATCTAGACAATACTACATGTAAACATAATAACTAAGTCCATACCTTATATCTTTCAAGGTACACGGATGACACTACTAGATATTGTATCTTCCAAAGTACATCAATATGTTCATACTCTAATACATGTATTAAATTAATATTCTAGTTCATGAATTATGTAGACAAATGTAAACAAATAAAAACAAGTTTACATTGTTCACATTTAACCAATTATAACATTTGGAAGAATATCACTAGAGAGCTACGGTGTGCAGGGAGAACAAAAACTGATAGCAAATCAATCCTTTTCCTTTCTTTTCCAGATGGGAACTAGCGTGTAAATGAAAAATTAAAAGTATTAATTTCATTCCCCCCCCCCCCCGAGTATGGTGTATCCCTTGCACATACTTACTTCGCTCTTTCTCTAATTTATTGTCATGTATTCTTCTTCTGCTCATTAGCTAGATGAATTATAAAGGTCCTCTCTGATATTTTGACATCTGGAGGTCTTCCTGGGAAGAAGAGTGAGCATCATCCATATTTATATTTTTCTGCCGCTGATCTTGAGTACCAGGTTGCTAATAAACCTAATCCTAGCTATAACTCACTCACTTTTGTTAGAGAATCCAGTACTTCTGCAGAACTTTTAAGACAAAAGTTATTCCTCAGAGTGATTCTGATCTTTTCAGAATGAATTGTATCATATATGCAAAAGATAAGAACATAAAAAAGCGCATGCTATTAATCATCTAGTATGAGATAAGAGACAGTTGTTATTTGCAATAGTTGATTCTCTGCATGAATCTCCAATACTATGACATTATGGGCCAAATCTGACCTTCTTCTAATTCTGAATGTATATTTACTGGAATAGCTTCTCTTTGACCTCTTATATGATGTTTTCTTATTGAGAGTACTAATCAGGTTTCAACTTAGGCAGGCAGCATTTCTTGCTAGCATCTTGGTATGGGCGCATTCAGAATTTCCCTAGAAAGTGTCTTTAACAGGTAGTTTCTGTGTTCATCCAACTTCTACTTCTGCCTTTTGTCGGAGATATTTACATATACTGGCGGTATGCATAGCCTAAAGATGTGAAAGAGAAGAAATTTTAAATTTCGCATTTCATACTAAGAAATGTAAAATTCTGAACAATTCCCAGAATTCACTTGAAGCCTTTGGAGTATACATCTTTTGGGTAGCCAAATCCATTTGTTTTCCAAAATGCTGGTGCCATATTGAGAAATATTCAACTCTCTCGTCAAAGATTATCTCTCTGATAAAGATGATATACATGCTTTCAGAACTCTGTACATGATTGGTGGCAATCTATTTGTTGACGTAAAAGGTGCACGATAGGTTTGTCACTTGTTAACATGATTCCTTCGCACCATCTACAGACAGATTGCTTCAGATCATCACTAACTAGAAGTTATTGTCTATATGATTGTACCAAGAACACTGTTCAATTTTAGGCAGGGCATCCTTGGTTTCCAATTTTAATGAGAACTGGTATTTTCAAGGAAAGAGGAAATCATGCAGAATTTTCTTCTGATCTAGTAAGTTTGTATATTCTTTACTGACGCGTAAGTTCTCTTGCTCATTATAAATTCTTGTGCTACAGCTCTGGTCTGAATTTTATATCATGCATAAGCACCAACTCATTTTTATTTGCTGCTTCTGCAGGTGGTCGACACTCTTGATAAGAGGCGGTGGATTTCATTTTGAAGAGAGAGTCTAGTTAGCAACATTGGCAATTTTGTTTTCTGAATTGCTGTCATGTTGCCTTTGTGATTTTCAAGTTGAAGTTTGTTAAAAGTAACTCAAACAGTAATTTGTCTTCAGGTCTAACATTAATTTTAGTATGTTAGGCCCCTCTCTTCTGAACTCAGTATTGTTTTCGTATTCGTTTTACATAATATTCACTTTTATTGATAATAGAAAATAGCGTAGGTTGGAAACGGAAGATTATTTTGATAGAAGATTATTCCTTTATGATACTAGCTCTTTCTTGGCCACATTTTCCCGATTTTCTATTTCTCTTATCTTATATTTCTTCTACCAGTAAGTTAAAGCCGGATTCAAAGCATGGTACAAGCATTTTGTGCATAAGAGACTATCTTCTGACTAGCCCAACCCAAGCCTTGTGGGCTTTTAAATTTGGTGGGCTAGGGCGGGTCGGCCCTCCATCTATATGGGCCTTAAAATGGCCAGTCCAACCCTAAAAAGGTCACGGGCGGGTCGGCCCTTCAATTTGTTTAGAAAAAAATATTTCTCCAAATCTTTAGATATTTTTTCGTGATATAATCTCTTGATCATATGAACGACTTTTGTTTATTTAGAGTGTACAAGAATCTTGATATTTGACAAGAATCTCGTAATTGAAATGTAAATTCTTTATATCTCTAGATATTCTTTTTTTGACGTTACATGAATATTTTTTAGTACTTTTCTTTCACTTTCCTTAGATTGAAGAATTGATTCCATAAGTTTATATGTTAAAGTTTTTTAATTTAGGTTTAACCTTATTTGTCGATTTCATCATTGTAGTCAATGAAATTTTTAAAATTATGAAATTTGCTAGAATTGTCAATTTTTTTGGGTAATAAAACTTGACCTTTTTCTATACTGAAGAGCAATTTAATAATTAATAATATATTAAATTAACCAAACTGATCATTGGCCACTTAAAATAATTTTTCTTTTGAAAAAATATTATTGGCCACTTAAAACTTTCCTAGTTCGGTGTTAAATAAACAAAGAAAAACTGATCTTGTCATACTACATGCATATCAAAAATATAAATTCTAGTTGATATGGAAGGGTAAATAGGCAATCTAAGGTTAGAAAATGGGGATTATAGTTAATATATTTTTTTATTTTTTACTTTTTTAAACAATTAAATTTGAATATAATTATGTTTTAGCCCATGGGCCAGCCCAGGACAAGTCTCGGTCAAGTCTCAAGGGACAGTGGGCTGACTTGGGCCGTGCTAATAAGTCTCAGTTTTAAATGGGCTAAAAAAATCCCAACCCAGCCTTACCCAAGTAACGGCCTGGGTTGGGATGGCCTCACGAGCCAAGCCCATTTTGACGGCTCTACATATATATGATGGACAAACAAAGGCAAATGATAAGAAGGCTAAAAGTGCAGGGGGGAGGGGTAAATTGTAATATTTCTTTTCTTTTACGAGGTAGTCGACTAACTTTCGTTCTAGTCGATTAGACTTTTGATATGAGATGTAAATTAAATACATGAAAATAAACTGCAGAAAATAAATGACACGGGATGTTTTATAGTGGGTTGGATTCAGAATGAGTCATGTGTCAAGTCCCCTTGGGTTGCAAGGGTGTTCTCTTTTAAGTATGAAGTTGCTAAGTACAAATGGGTTGGTGTTGTTATACACCAACAACTTCGTTAGTTTGTTCTTTCCTTTCTTCTTGATACAATGCTTCACTAGTGATTTTTCTCTCTTTCTTCTCTCCCTAGTTACACAATAAATTTATAGCAGACTACAATGCTTGTTTGAAGTAAAATAGAGAGATTAATATTGGTTTGATCAAAGTATATCATTCTTTTGCATCTTCTG
>MU759115.1:37378-47705 GCA_026770625.1 Nicotiana glauca | reverse complement strand
AAATATATATATATATATATATATATATATATATATATATATATATATATAAGAGCTGGTCTCCATTCTTCAGGGCGTGATAGTCCCATGGAAAAAAGGCAACCCAAGGGAGTTGATTCTCAGAATCAATCCAGATGATTTTCTTCCAAGAATAGAACAAAATTTCTTTTTGTTGCTTCCTTGATTTCCTTTTCTTTGCAAGCCGCTGAGATTGAATATTCTCTGTGATGCGTGATCGAATATTCTCTGTAGATATTCTATATTGATTGATTGATCTTCTATACCTATTGATTGATGCCTTCAGTAAATAGCTTAATCAAATATCTGTTTTCCATGAAACTCGCAATCACAACATATTTACTCATTTATTTTTGCTTCTGAATCTTGACTTGCACGTTTTACTCCTTGATTCTTGCTTTAAGATCTTCTGCTAGAATCTTTCCAATTCTTGTGACTTCCTTATTTGGTATTAGTTTCCTACAATTAGAATTAAGTTATTGTCTATCATTAAAACACTAACAATCTCTCCCTCTTTGATAATAACAAAAAAACTTAATTTATTTTACTTTCCTGTTTATAGACTCTTCTTCTGTGGCTTTAGCCGGCTCCTCTTCAACTTGTTGTCAGGAACTTTGAGTCGACTCCCCCTCATTCAGATGTAGTTGACTTTTGTTCAGTCAGTCGACTGAATCATATCATGCAAGTTAGTTCTACTATATTCTCCCCCTTTGGCATCAATCAAAATGAGGGCTAAGCAAGTTTAATTACTAGCAGATAAGATTAGCAGGTAGTACACTTAATTACAGTCATCCACAGTGTATCAAAAAATAAACGTGCAAGCACAAAAAAATTATCCAGAGAGACTAAAGAAATTATCTAAACAGCCAACATAGATTATCGACGGAGAAAAGGCGATCAAAGCTTGCGTTCATTGTGACTGAGATTCCATCAACACGATCATGTACTTCCTTGAAAGCTTTCCCTGCCTTTTCTGTGGTTTTCACCACCATGACTCTGAGCTTAGACACGCTAGATCATGTTTCCTTTAAAACAACATAGATATCTCCAATTGAGGTCTGGGTGGCCACGAGTAACTCTTTGATGGAAGTCAGCTTCTCATCAAGTGTAGCTATTTTTTCAAGCAACTCTGGCTTGTTGACAACAGTCTGAGAAGTATCAACCTTTACTTTGGAACTAGAGGGAATCACTTTGGCTTTAATTTCCTGCTTCTTTATCCAAGTACCATCCACAGCAACACATCTAATGCTAACAAACGTCGTATTGTTATAACACTTGAAAACAAATATATAGGGATAGTTTGAGAAGGGAATATTGAAGTCCTCGAGGAGGTGAGTGATGAACATCCCATAGGGAAGACTCGAAGGATCTTCAGGACATTCAATCATGAAATTTATTACCCGGGATGGTTGTTTTATTTTGTGCATGGTAAGAAGACAGTAGACCAAAAAGGTGTCGTTTTGAGATAGAGTGGTGTAGGAACTTGTTCTGGAAGAATGGTGGTGGCAAAATTGTGGGCGAGAATACGAGTTTCAAAATTGATTTCATTGGGTCCTAATTAGTTTGGCAGAGGATTAGATTGGGAATCAGCAAGATATTGTTTGGCTTATTCAAGCGACACTTCAGAATCATCAAGCCAGGAGTTTTTAAACAGAGTAGAGTAACTAGAACTTTTACAGTAAAATAGGGAATCAAAAGTCAAACAGTCTAGAATGATACGCTGAACTAGCACGAGTGACCCAATTTTATTAGATTTCTGGGAACGGAGATTTGCATAGAACATACAAACCAAATCTTCATAGACTTTTGGAGGGGTTAGGGCAACAAAATTTTCCCATCCTTAAAAGGTGAAGAAATATTTTACATTGTAGTTTAAGGCTTCCATCTCTTCTAGATTGATGATTCTTCCATGAGAAATTGATTTTCCTTTGAAAGAGACAAGCTTATCTCTATTGGGAGAATCCTAATAGTTCAATTCTGACTCTAGCATAATGTCCAGGTCTATCTTCACCTTCTTTGAGTAAACTCTTCTACTCCCTCTTCCATGGGTCGCGTTCCTAGTGCCTTTTTTGTTCGAGCATCATCGGAGAGGTTCTTAAGAAAAGGAGAAACCCTCAGAGTGGTCAAAGCCAATAGTGAATGGTTCTAACGGTTGAGAATGGGGTTTCCCTTTGGACCAGGTACTTATGCGAGTGGACGCAGAGGGGTTTTTTGAAACTTTATCCATTAGAGAGTTTGAGTGAAACTTGTATAGAGAGGACTCAAAGAAGAGGTAGACTTATAGAGATGGAGGGAGGAGGTAAGATACTATAAGGCCCCTGAAATTTTTTTTCCGAGTAATTTAGGATTTCGTCGTGCCAAGGTAGGCTAAATTATTTTAATTCGTGTGCAAATAAGGATTTATGATATTATGGATATCAATTGGATATGTTAATAAGTGTATAAGTCTTATTATAAGTGATTTAGGGTCTAAGGAGAGGCCTAAGTCTAAGCCAAGTTGGAAAATTGCATATTAGATGAAATTTGTAAATGAGTGCGCACAAGACCTCACTTTGAACGATCATATATCCAGTTATATAACGCGTTGTGTGAGAAAAAACCTATCAAATTAAATCCCTTTGATTCTAGTTTCCAACGCAATACACCATTCTTCATTTGGAGGTGTATACAGAAAGTTATGACCATTTTACCGGTCAGGTGTCACTCGCGCGAACAGTGCGCGAACTTTGCGCGAGCTCGAGAGTTCGCACGTTTTGCTGAGTATTCTGCCTTTGACACACGAACAACGCACGAACTATGTGAAAGTTCACGTGCCTGGAAGGTTTTAATACCCCAAGACCGGTCTAGAGTGTTCCCAACTCATTTTTGGGGTTATGGCTTGCTCTCTCAAGGGGATTTCGTCCCAAACTTCATTCCTATGATCCAAGGTAAGGTTTTTGGAGTATTTTGAGTTGATTACTACTCCTAAAAACTTATATTAACAAGGATTAACCTAGAAAATCCTTAGATTTCATTCAAATCCCTAAATTGATTCAAGAACACTACGAATTGGATTCTCAAGATTCTTACTACAAGAGGTATATCTACCATCTCTAACTACTCTATAATGATTATTCATGTATGATATACATATTTGAACTCATGGGAAAATGATTGAAAGCCATAGGTGCCTAACCTAGGTTGTGTTGGTATTGTAGAGATTGTGAGATGGGTTATTTAGGTATGATTCTTGGGTGTATTAGTATTTTGTATACACGCTTGTACAACTTAGGTTTATGGGAAGACTATTCAACATAAATAAGTAAAGATTGGGTTGGAAAATGAAGGAAATCTTGTAAAAGAGATTTGAAATGAAGATTCTCAACTAGTGTTTGATAAAATGCTTAAATGAGCTAGAATTATGAATATCTTCCTAATATGTGTTTTCAATTTTGTCATGTCTCGAAGTAGATGGGCATAGCTAGAATTTCTGGAACTTTGTAGTAACTTAAGGAAAAGCTCTTTGAGGTATGTATGGCTAAAACTCCCTCTTCTTAGAAATTGAGCTCCCATGGTCTCCTTGTGTATGTTGTAAGTCCGGAATTTAATTTATGTAGTACTCATTATTTCAAAGAATTTGGGTGTTGCAAGAATATATGTGAAGGATGTACCTCAATGTGTTTAATATGTTATTCTTGGTAAATAATGATATGTGAATAATGGGAACTATGTGCTAAAATACCTAGACTTCAAGTCAGGTTTAAATTGAGATTTTGATGCCAAATTGTGTGAGAAAACTCGTTATGGTTGATCCTCCAAATTGTTCTTATGTGTACCAAAAGTATTTGATTGATTGTGTCTAGTTGTTGGTAATGTACAAAGATGTTTGGAAGTGAAGAAAGTGGCTGTGTAAATGTGGTAAGATTGAACTTTGGATTCTTGTTGTGATTGGTACTTTACATGAATTGGTGTTGTGACCCTATAATTGTAAAAGATGAATTCCAATATGATCAAAGTGCTATTGTTGATAGCTTAAAAAGGGGGCAAGGAATGTGAATCATGTATTGAAATGCTAAGACCTTAAATTGAGATTGAGTTGCATATCTTATGCCAAATTATGTGAAATCCTTTATGTGTAGAGATGTTTGAAGTAATCAAATAAATTTGGGAAATAGAGTGTGGACAACGTGCCGAGAACTTGAATTATATTTGTATAATGTCATGATTGAAAAGGGAGGATTCAATAATAATTGGTGTAATTATTTGCTTATGCCTTTGATGTGTGTTTTTATTGCGGGTTGGTGTACCCCCTCTATTGATTTGAAAGAGCCCCTAGTGTTTAAAGTTCTATTGTCAATAAACTTGAGGTGCATGATCTTTGAGATATTGTATATGCCGAGGATTCATGGTTCCTCTCATGTGTACTTGACATCTTGAATTGAATGGCTTGTTGTTGAAATTGATATTGATATGAAATATGTGGAAATGATGTGAAATGTGGGAAATAAGAGATTGAGTTATGAAATATGGCATAGTACCAAGTGTGCTGTAATGATTGTGGCCCCATGTGCCGATTAATTGATATGTGGAACCTATGGACGGGCTATGAAATGCATAGGTGTATAATATGATATGTGAACCCTATGGACGGGCTATGAAATGCATAAGTGTATAAAATGATATGTGAACCCAATGAACGGGCTATGAAACGCATAGGGGTATAATATAAAATGTGGAACCTATGGACGGGCTATGAAACGCATAGGGGTATAATATAAAATGTGAAACCTATGGACGGGCTAAGAAACGCATAGGTGTATAACATGATATGTGAACCCCATGGACGGGCTATGAAACACAACCTAAATTTATGAAAATTATGTGAAAGCTATATGATCCCTTTTATTTGATAATGTTGCGATCATTTAAAGTGTTTGAGTTTCACTTGTGATTTCGTTATTGTTATATGAAAGTTCTTTCTAAATAGATGGTGTTTAGTTATACATACTAGTGCTATTCAATGGAACTAACGTCCCTTTTGCCGGGGGCGCTACATTCGTGTTATGATTGTAGTTGGTTCTATAGAAGGCAGTGTTGGTCGCAGCCAGTGACGTATCTTCCTTTCAGCTGATTTGGTGAGCCCCACTTCATTTCGGGGTCCTGTATAATTGTTATCATGTACTTTGTATTTAGAGGTACAGCCGAAGCCTTATTGTCGGCACTTCCATATTATCCTTCAGTTTTATGTAGAGGCTCCGTAGACAGGTTGTGGGTGGTGTTTGGCATTGGGAATTAAAGTTGAAATATTGACATTTGGTAAATAATTATAAACTTGCAATATTTTGATAATTATGTTTTAAGCTGCTAATGGAAAGAAGGTGGAAGTTGGTAATGAAATTCTTACTAAGTATGAGTAATGGAGTCCATCTCCTCTTTATTCATGAAATAGTTTGGGTAGAGTGAAATCTAATAGGCTTGCTCAATAAGGTTTACTCGGTTGAGCACCGCTCGCGCTCCTCGGATTGTGGGACGTGACAAACTTGGTATCAGAGCCTAAGGTTTTAAAGTGTCCTAGGATGTCTCGGAGCCGTGTCTAGTAGAGTCCTTCTTATCGGTGTGTTGTCGACCACATATATAAGTTGGAGGCTACTTGGGCATTTAGGAATAACACCCTTCTTTGATATTCTGGATCGTGTGGGGAAACTGTTTCCTTCCTAATCAGTGCACTGTTCTATCTTTCAGTAAATGGAACCTAAGAAGAAAGAGATAATTGGCCAAGAAGCCAATGCCACCCTAGGATTGGCTGATGATTCATTGCCTGATGTTACGGGTGAGGGTAGTCACCCTGTTATTACTCTGCCGGATCCTTCTATTCCAGATCATACTACCCCGATTCCTACACCTTCGGAGGGTACTACTCTCCCTCCCGTTGATAGTCTTGTCCCGCCTCCAGCCCCAACTTTTGGTTCTGGTGTTTCTGATGGGGATCTTAGGGGAGCGATTCAGATGTTGACTCAGTTGGTGGCCTCTCAGGCCCAGAGATCAAATGTTTTGCCTAGTTCATCTAGCCAACCAGGGGATTCTACTAGTTCCAGGGTAAACAGATTCCTTCAGTTAGACCCTCCGATATTCATAGGTTCCAATCCAGAAGAAGACCCTCAGGACTTTATTGATGAGATGCACAAGACCCTCAGGGTGATGCGTGCGACTGATATAGAGGGAGTAGAGTTGGCTGCCTACCGTCTGAAAGGGGTGGCCTATTCATGGTTTGAGTTGTGGGAGCATTCCCGAGAGGAGGGGCGCCCTCCGGTGAGGAGGAGCGAGTTTGCTGATGCTTTCATTGACCATTTCCTGCCTGCTGAGACAAGGGCAGCCCAGGCAGCAGAGTTTGAAAATCTAAGGTAAGGCAACAGAAGTGTGTGGGAGTACCACATGGAGTTTGCTCGCTTGTCCAAGTATGCTATTCACATGCTGCCTACTATGGAGGCTAAAATGCGCCGATTTGTGTAGGGTCTTAGCCCTTTGGTTATTAATGAGGCGGCTACAGCTGCCTTGAATTCTGATATGAATTATGGGAATATTGTGGCGTTCTGTCAATCTACAGAAGAACGAAAGTTAAACATAAAGATAGAGCAAGATAATAACAAAAAAGCCCGATCCGGAAGCAATTTTAATGGCTCTTACAGAAGGGGTAATGGTGGGAAAGAATCACATAGGAGAGTGTCATCTAGACTCACACAGGTAGTTTTTAAGACCTATGCTAGGACGCTACCATCAGGGCCTGATCAGCAGCAGTGGGGCCATAATATGCAAGACCAAGGAAACATGAAATCTAACCAACAGGTCCAGTCAATTGGGAGCCATCAGAGGCAGCAACGCCCCTGTTGCCTTAAGTGTAGGAGGCATCATCTAGTGGTGTGTCGTAAGGGCACTGATGAGTGTTTCGGGTGCGGAGTTAAGGGACATCAGCTAAGACACTGCCCCAACAACCAAGGAACAACAAGTAAGTCCCTTAACCCCTTTTGTTCTATGATTGGTGTGAATAGGTATGACCATTTAATTTTGTGCCATGGGAGACTGACCATGGGGTGATACTTTCATACATGTTTTGACCCCAAACTCGGTAAGTTTAACTCATACAGAAATGATCAGGTGAGATGGGAATATTGAGTAGGATTTGAGGTGTTTACACATGCTTACAACGCGAATTAAGTGCTTAGGAAGGATGTTTTTATACCGAGTATAGTGGTACGACACATATTAGGCTTGGCACGGTATTGATGTAATATGGTAGGGTAATTGCCTACGCATCCAGACAGCTGAAGGAAAAAGATTTGGGTAATAGTCTATGCACTTTGTCACTCAATAGGAGTATGATGTTTTCCCATAGTTGTTCTTCATGAATTTGTGTTTTCATATGCATATGTCTAAGAAGGTAGTGGTAAAAGAGGGGTGAGAGTTGATTTGATTGAAATATATGATCATGGAAATATCCTATATGATGCACTACTAGAAAGAATTATCGTTGTTTGACTTCATATGGATGGTTGATTGAAATGAAATTATATTCTTGTTGATGAACACCTTTGTGATCACATTAATGACTAGTAGGGACTATTATGAACACATGACTGTTTGGTTACTATTAAATGACATTCTTGATGGTGTGATGCCATGTGATGGAATTGTGGGTTGTTATTGTTACCATGAATTGCAATAACCGGTGGAATGTAAATTGTACAGTGGAAATTATTAAAGGTGAAGTTAATGGATAGCTAGCTTATGCGAGATATCTAGCCGTCATTCTTTTTATATGAGTTTGGAGGTTAGGATTGTTCCATAAATATGTTGTGGCAAAGCTTGTAAGTCAATAAGACCACCTTGAAGGTCGAAAGTGTCGTGGAAAGAAAATATTTTCTCTTGATCGCATAACAATTGGTTTTGATTTGAAAGGTACCTTATAGCTGTTGTGAATTAAAAGGGTGCAGTCCATGTCCAGGTACCATTGTAATAATGTGGTACTTGTAATGTTGAGGTTTATGTTATTGATATATATATATTATGGTACTTTGTCGAATTGTGGATGTGTTTTTAGGATGATTTTGGTGGTTCTTTGACAGGTGGATAGGCCTAATTAGAAAGGAAACTCTGGCGAAATTTTCAGAAATTTATGGAGTTAGCCAAATTGGTGGCTATTGATATATTTCATGATGTGAACAAGTCGAAGTTACATAAGTATGGCTAGTGAACGGATGTCAATCCTCATTCAAGGACGAATGATCCTAAGGGGGAGAGAATGTAAGGTCCCGTAAATTTTTTTTCCGAGTAATTTAAGATTTCGTCGTGCCAAGGTAGGCTAAATTATTTTAATTCGTGTGCAAAAAAGGATTTATGATATTATGTATATAAATTGGATATGGTAATAAGTGTATAAGTCTTATTATAAGTGATTTGGGGTCTAAGGAGAGGCCTAAGTCTAAGCCAAGTTGGAAAAGTGCATATTAGACGAAATTTGTACATGAGTGCGCACAAGACCTCACTTTAAACGATCATATCTCCCGTTATATAACAGGTTTTGTGAGGAACAACCTATCAAATTAAAGCTCTTTGAGTCTAGTTTCCAACTCAATAAACCGTTTGTCATTTGGATGTGTATACTTAAAGTTATGACCATTTTACTGGTCAGGTATCACTCGCGCGAACAGTGCGCGAACTTTGCGCGAGCTCGAGAGTTCGCGCGTTTTGCTGAGTATTCTGCCTCTGACGTGCGAACAACGCGCGAACTATGCGAACGTTCGCGTGCCTGGAAGGTTTTAATACCCCAAGACCGGTCTAGAATGTTCCCAATTCATTTTTGGGGTTATGGCTTGCTCTCTCAAGGGGATTTCGTCCCAACCTTCATTCCTATGATCCAAGGTAAGGTTTTTGGAGTATTTTGAGTTGATTACTACTCCTAAACACTTATATTAACAAGGATTAACATTGAAAATCCTTAGATTTCATTCAAATCCCTAAATTGATTCAAGAACAACACGAATTGGATTCTCATGATTCTTGCTACAAGAGGTATATCTACTATCTCTAACTACTCTATAGTGATTATTCATGTATGATATACATATTTGAACTCATGGGGAGATGATTGAAAGTCATAGGTGCCTAACCTAGGTTGTGTTGGTATTGTAGAGATTGTGAGATGGGTTATTGAGGTATGATTCTTGGGTGTATTAGTATTTTGTATACATGCTTGTACAACTTAGGTTTATGGGAAGATTATTCAACATAAATAAGTAAAGATTGGGTTGGGAAATGAAGGAAATCTTGTAAAAGAGATTTGAAATCAAGATGCTCAACTAGTGTTTGATAAAATGCTCAAATGAGCTAGAATTATGAATATCTTCCTAATTTGTGTTCAATTTTGTCATGTCTCGAAGTAGATGGGCATTGCTAGAATTTCCGGAACGTTGTAGTAACTTAAGGAAAAGCTCTTTGAGGTATGTATGGCTAAAACTCCCTCTTCTTAGAAATTGAGCTCCCATGGTGTCCCTGTGTATGTTGTAAGTCCGGAATTTGATTTATGTAGTATTCATTATTTCAAAGAATTTGGGTGTTGCAAGAATATATGTGAAGGATGTACCTCAATGTGTTTAATATGTTATTCTTGGTAAATGAAGACATGTGAATAATGTGAACTATGTGCTAAAATACCTAGACTTCAAGTCAAGTTTAAATTGATATTTTGATGCCACATTGTTTGAGAAAACTCGTTATGGTTGATCCTCTAAATTGTTCTTATGTGTACCAAAAGTATTTGATTGTTTTGTCTAGTTGTTGGTAATGTACAAAGATGTTTGGAAGTGAAGAAAGTGGCTGTGTAAATGTGGTAAGATTGAACTTTCGATTCTTGTTGTGATTGGTACTTTACATGAATTGGTGTTGTGACCCTATAATTGTAAAAGATGCATTTCAATATGATCAAAGTGCCATTGTTGATAGCTTAAAAAGAGTGCAAGGAATGTGAATCATGTATTGCTAAGACCTTAAATCGAGATTGAGTTGCATATCTTATGCCAAACTATGTGAAATCATTTATGTGTAGAGATGTTTGAAGTAATCAAATGAATTTGGGAAATAGAGTGTGGCCAACATGCCGAGAACTTGAATTATATTTGTATAATGTCATGATTGAAAAGCAAGGATTCAAGAATAATTGGTATAATTATTTGCTTATGCCTTTGATGTGTGTTTTTATTGCGGGTTGGTGTACCCCCTCTATTGATTTGGAAGAGCCCCTGGTGTTTAAAGTTCCATTGTCAATAAACTTGAGGTG
>MU759115.1:18756-37288 GCA_026770625.1 Nicotiana glauca | reverse complement strand
AAGGATTCAAGAATAATTGGTGTAATTATTTGCTTATGCCTTTGATGTGTGTTTTTATTGCGGGTTGGTGTACCCCCTCTATTGATTTGGAAGAGCCCCTGGTGTTTAAAGTTCCATTGTCAATAAACTTGAGGTGCATGATCTCTGAGATATTGTATATGCTGAGGATTCATGGTTCCTCTCATGTGTACTTGACATATTGAATTGCNGCATAGTACCAAGTATGTTGTAATGATTGTGGCCCCATGTGCCGATTAATTGATATGTGGAACCTATGGACGGGCTATGAAACACATAGGTGTATAATATGATATGTGAATCTTATGGACGGGCTATGAAACACATAGGTGTATAAAATGATATGTGAACCCTATGGACGGGCTATGAAACGCATAGGGGTATAATATAAAATGTGGAACCTATGGACGGGCTATGAAACACATAGGTGTATAATATGATATGTGAATCCTATGGACGATCTATGAAATGCATAGGGGTATAATATAAAATATGGAACCTATGGACGGGCTATGAAACGCATAGGTGTATAGTATGATATGTGAACCCTATGGACGGGCTATGAAACGCATAGGGGTATAATATAAAATGGAACCTATGAACGGGCTATGAAACGCATAGGTGTATAATATGATATGTGAACCCTATGGACGGGCTATGAAACGCATAGGAGTATAATATAAAATGTGGAACCTATGGACGGGCTATGAAACGCATAGGTATATAATATGATATGTGAATCCTATGGACGGGCTATGAAACGCATAGGGGTATAATATAAAATGTGGAACCTATGGACGGGCTATGAAACGCATAGGGGTATAATATAAAATGTGGAACCTATGGACGGGCTATGAAACGCATAGGTATATAACATGATATGTGAACCCCATGGACGGGCTATGAAACACAACCTAAAGGTATGAAAATTATGTGAAAGCTATGTGATCCCTTTTATTTGATAATGTTGCGATCATTTAAAGTGTTTGAGTTTCACTTGTGATTTCCTTATTGTTATATGAAAGTTCTTTCTAAATAGATGGTGTTTAGTTATACATACTAGTGCTATTCAATGGCACTAACGTCCCTTTTGCCAGGGGCGCTACATTCGTGTTATGATTGTAGGTGGTTCTATTGAAGGCAGTGTTGGTCGCAGCCAGTGACACATCTTCCTTTCAGCTGATTTGGTGAGCCCCACTTCATTTTGGGGTCCTGTATGATTGTTATCATGTACTTTGTATTTAGAGGTACAGCCAGAGCCTTGTTGCCGGCACTTCCATATTATCCTTCAGATTTATGTAGAGGCTCCGTAGACAGGTTGTGGGTGGTGTTTGGTATTTGGAATTAAATTTGAAATATTAACATTTGGTAAATAATTATAAACTTGTAATATTTTGATAATTATGTTTTAAGCTACTAATAGAAACAAGGTGGAAGTTGGTAATGAAATTCTTACTAAGTATGAGTAATGGAGTCCATTTCCTCTTTATTCATAAAATAGTTTGGGTAGAATGAAATCTAATAGGCTTTCTCAATCGGGTTTACTCGGTTGAGCGCCGGTCGCGCTCCTCGGATTTTGGGGCGTAACAGATACGGGACTGAATTGACGTGGCTGATGGGGAAGAGAAAGGCAATAGACACGACTGATTGATTCAAGTTTCATCTCGGTAAACTAACAAGGCGAAAATAAGTGCTAAAAACGGAGGCGCTTTATTAATGATGCAGGAAGTAATAATGAAGTACAAAGTACAAATGATTTTTTTACCAAAATTATTAAAACACACAATATTTGAAAAGTACCAAAATTTCAATGCCTTATTTTGAATAAGTAAAAATGTCAAGGAAATCCCTAAGGGTTTGAAACCTGTCCTCTAGAAGAGGTTTAGTAAAAATATCAGCTAATTGATTTTCAGTGCTAACAAAAGATAATTCAAATTCACCCTTAAGAACATGGTCTCTAATGAAATGATGCTTGATATCTATATGGTTTGCTCTAGAATGATACACTGGATTTTTTGAAAAACAAATGGCAGAAGAATTATCATAGAAAATGTTAACAGGCTTAAACGAAAGATCATAGTCACTTAGTTGATGAGTGACCCAAAGTAGTTGAGCACAACATTATCAAATGGAAATGTATTTAGCTTCAGTTGTAGATAATGCAAATGATCTCTATTTCTTACTGTTCCATGAAATAAGTTATTTTCCAAGTAGTTGACAAGTTCCACTAGTGCTTTTCCAGTCATATTTATCTCCTGCAATATTTACGTATAAAAATCCTTCAAGCTTAAAATTATTAAGACATGGATACCATAATCCATGTGATGTAATTCTAACAAGATATCTAATAATTCATTTTACAGCTGTTAAATGTGACTCCTTGGAGCTGTTTGGAACCTGGCATATATGCACACACTAAACATTATGTCAGGATGACTAGCAGTAAAATAAAGTAACAATCCAATAATTCCACGATACTTTAATTCATCCACTGGTTTTCCATCCTCATCTTTGTCAAGAGATGTAGCTGGAATAATGGGAGTCCCAAGTGCATTGGCATTGCTCATTTCAAATTTTTGTATCAACTCCTTCGTATATTTTGTTTGACATATAAAGATTCATTCATTTGACTGATGAATTTGAAGTCCAAGGAAGAAAGTCAATACTCCTATCATGCTCATTTCAAACTCACTTTGCATGGGATGTGAGAATTTATTGCATGGAACAAGGTTGGCACTTCCAAATATAATATCATCAACATATATTTGAATAATGAGATTTCCCGAAGATGGCCTTTTGATGAAGATGGTAGTATCAATTTTACCTCTTGAGAATCCATTGCTAACCAACAATGAGCTTAGTCTTTCATACCAAGCTCTAGGTGCTTGTTTTAGCCCATACAGAGCCTTAGTCAACTTAAACACACGATAAGGAAACTGTGAGTTTTCAAACCTGGAGGTTGTTTTACATAAACCTCCTTATCAATGAAACCATTTAAAAATGCATTTTTAACATCTATTTGAAATAATTTAACACCTTTAAAAGAAGCACATGCTAGTAAAATATGAATTGATTCTAACTGTGCTACCAGATCAACAGTTTCATCATAGTCGACTCCTTCCTGTTGAGAGTAGCCCTGAGCGACTAGTCTTCTTTTATTTTAGATAACTTTACCTTCTTCATCCAATTTGTTTCTGAATACCCACTTGGTTCATATGATTACTGCACCTGCTGGTTTGGGCATCAATGTCTAAACTTGATTTTTATCAAACTGATCAAGTTCTTCTTGCATAACCGGTACCCAACTTCAGTCTTTCAGAGCTTTATCAACTTTCTTTTGCTCTATTCAGGATATGAGAGCAATGTTAGCCTTTTTCTTTAGATCTCCTTTTGCATTCATTCCATTAGTTGGATTTCCAATGATAAACTTCAGAGGTTATTCTAGTCCGCTTCTTTATTTGTTTGGAACTACTTTAGTAAGTTGAGTAGTCGACTCATTCTGAGGTTGATCATGCTCGCTGATGTCTTCACTACTCGAGTATGGGATTTCAGTTGTACTGTCTGCAGATTCTTTTGAAATCATATGTTCACTGATCTTTGGTTGATTTTGACTGATCTCTTCATCACCTGCAAGATCTCCTTTCTCGACTATAGAGTTATTATCATAAAAAATTAACATGAGCTGATTCTTCTACGCATTAAGTATGCTTATTATAGATTCTAAGAGATCTACTGTTATTCGAGTAAGCGAGAAATATACTTTCATCACTTCTTTGGTCAAACTTACTAAGATTGTCCTTACCATTATTGTGGATAAAGCATTTGCTTCCAAAGGGATAAAAATGTCTAATGTTGGGTTTCTTATCTTTCCATAGTTCATATGGAGTCTTATTTAAAATAGGTCGGATTAAGCACTTGTTGAGAATGTGACATGATGTACTAACTGCTTCTGCCTAGAAGTGATTTGGTAGGGAATGTTCTAGAATCATGGTTCTTGCCATATCCTGTAGAGTTCTATTTTTACGTTTAACCACTCCATTTTGGATGTGATGACCTTGATGCTGAGAAATTATTAGTGTATCCTTGATCATTGTATAATTCCTCTAATGCTCTGCTTTCAAATTCTCCTCCATGATCACTCTGAATAGTTGAGATAAGGTACCCATTTTCTCTCTCTATCTTTTTGTTGAAAATCTCAAATTTCTTTAGAGTTTCATCTTTGTGAGAGAGAAATATTACCCATGTAAAACGTGAGTAGTCATCTATAATCACAAAGACATACTTTTTTCCTCTTATACTAGCAGTTCTAGTTGGTCCAAATAAGTCCATATGCAGTAGTTAAAGTGGCTTGCTAGTGGAAACAATATCCTTGAGTTTGAAAGAGTTTCTAGTTTGCTTACCAAGATGACATGCATCACATACATGGTTTCTAGAGCAGTTTAGCTTAGGAAAGCCAATGACTAATCATATTTGGAGAGTTTTTCAATCAAATGCATGTTGACATAACCAAGCTTTTTGTGCCAAAGCCAAGGATCATCAGTAATGGATGCAAGACAGAAATGAATTTCCAAATTATATTGAATTTCACTTCATATCCCGAATCACATAGTTGGCTGATGCTTAACATATTGTAATTTATTCCGTCTACAAGATGAACTTTAGTGATGTCACATTTTTTATTAAACGGAACAGTTTTGACATTGACAATTTTGCCTTTTGTATTATCACCAAACTTAACATTTTCTCCATTGATTTTGGTAACTTCCTTGAAGAAATTTTTGTCGCCCGTCATATGACTGGAACACGCACTGTCAAGATACCATTTTCCTTTTCGATTTTTCCTATGGTGTTCCTGCAAAGAAAGATAATTACTTTCTTTTAGGTACCTAAACTCGCTTGGGTCCTTGTTGGTTAGTTCTACCAGGATCAGTGCTATTTTTTGGTTTCCAAATCCATCCAGAGATATTTGGTTTACGAAATATACAAAAAAAATATTTGTGTCCAATCATATTACAGTAACGACACACAGGGGTTGATCCAATCTTTGACCTTCCACTGGTGTTAGTACTTATGGACTCTATTATGGCATGTCCTTTTCCAGTTAACTTGTAAGTTTCTTGGTTGGACTTGGCAGAATTGTGACTGGTGGACTTGCACATGCCATTAAGTTACATTTGCAATTCCTGAACCTCATCTTGAAGTGCATCTCTTTCGATATCACATACTTCCAGTTTGAGTTCCCAGTCCTTCTTTTCCCTATTGAGTCTCTTTAATTCATTTAGAAATTTTTAGACTCTTTTAGGGTAAGATCAAGAATATCCTGCAATTCGTTACATCTATCACAATCATTAGGTATTACCTCACTTGTTTCAGATCGTGCCATGAAGTAATTTTCAGTGTCTTCTTTACAGTCGTCATCGTCGTCTGATGTATCTTCATCAGTCCAACATCTAGAGTATTTGTTCATATCATTTTCCAGAGTCATCATGAAACATAGATTTTTTATTTCTTCATGTTCTGAACTATCTTCATTGCTCCAACTTCCAAAACATTTTTTTTGTAGACTTTCCTCTTAAGATCTAGGCAATAAGCTTGAACATGACTATATCTTCCATATTCAAAGCATTTTCTGTCATTTTTGTCTTGTTCATTGTATTGCCTGGTTCGTCTAGATGGCGTCCTTCCCTTCTTTGTGTTTCTTTATTTTCTCATCAATCCATTTATGTTTTTGACACTATGGAAATTTATTCTTTAGGAGCTTCTGGATCATAACCAACATCATTTTCAGGACCTTCAGTTGTAGTTTTGAAAGTAACTGTTTTCTTCTTTTCTTCCTGATGAGTTTTCTTAAGTTGGGTTTTATCAAATTCTATAAGATCTCGTTGTAGTTCATCATATGCAAGTTTGTCTATATCTTGAGATTTGAGTACATCTACCTTTGTCTTCCATGTAGTAGGCAAACTTCTTAGGATTTTTTGAACTTGATCACTACTTGAGTAAGGTTTGCCAAAGGCTTTCAGATCACCAATGATTTTGTTGAATCTTGCAAACATCTCTTCAATGGATTCTCCTTCTTTCATCTGGAGGAGTTCATAGTCGTGAACCAATAAATTTATCCGGGTTTCTTTCACTTTGTTGGTTCCTTCATAGTAACTTCCTGTTTGTCCCATATTTCCTTGACGATATCACAGCTTAAAATTTTCTTGTATACTCTTCCCCACTAATGGCATTATAAAGAAAGTTTTGTGCCTTAGTTTTAACTTGAACAACAACCATTTGCTCGTCTATGTATTCTTCTATATCTTCAGGGTGCCTTCGAGTTTTCCTTTAGGCAGAATGGAGAATCCGAGGATGGTTTTCTTGACTCCCATTGTGATTAAGGGGGACGCCAGTGGAGCACATATGGTGGCTCATGAACTTGCTCACACTTGGCTGGGAATTTGATCACTAACAAAAACAACCACTTTTGGCTGACTGAGGTACTATAGTTTATTGCATTAATCACTTGAAAATAACACATGAAGAGTATAGGAAAATGCTTTATTTATATGATAGTTAAATTGTTAAAACAATCTTTAGCATCCTAATAGACTTTCTTGTTTTTAGGTGTCTTTCCTATTCTTGTATAGGGTAAAATATATTTTTATTGAATGATCGCATGAGAAAATAGAAGGCAAACAGATCTGGATGAATTGATCTCGTTTGTTACCAAAGAGAATGATACTTATAAAGAAGAAACAAATGTCTGCCACCCGGTGAGGTTTAATAAAGAATATTCTATAACATTAAGTGTATGACCCATTATAGAGAATATCGCATTCGCTACCTTCCGTTACACAATCTTCAATGACCCTCATAATTGTAATTAAAGACGGGCTTGATCCTAGGTCCTTGTTCCCTAGGTGCAGCTATAAATAGTGAGCTCTATTATCACTGTAAGACACGAATTTTCTGACAAACCTATGCTACACTCTGTTTAAAGATCAATATAATTTTATTTTATTGTTCATTTATATCGTTGTTATTGTCTACGGAAGCCCTGCTCCTGGAATTATATTTCTGCTATTTTATCTACATCTCAAGGCTAAGTATTACATTTTTATCTAATTTAATTATCATTTTGGGATCAAATTAATTCACTTGTCTATAAAATCACGTATAAATTTTATCGTACTATTTTACGGGTAAACAATTTGGTGCCCACCGTGCGAATTAGAAAGTTGTATAATTAAGTTGATCCTTGCCTTTAATTCTAATGTGTTTGATTAATTGTTTTTAGAAAAAAATCATAGAAAATGGTAAATAATGGCATCATCAACATACACAATTTTGAGGCCCAAGGAAATCAGCCTCAGCACGAGGATGCAATTAGTGATACCCGCGACAAGGGGAATAAGGCCACGCCGGTGTCACGACCAAAATCCCACTCCGGTAGTGATGGCGCCTCTCGTGAAGACAAGGCCAGCCAATCAACCATATTTGCCTCTTTAAAAAAAATAGATAAACATGAATAAACAACTTTAAAGATGATTCAATAATATTACTTAGCGGAAGTACAACCAAACACAGCCCAAACTGGGGTGTCACAATTCACGAGCATCTATAAGAATATAATTCCACCATACAAGTCTAGAAATACGTTGAACAGTAATAGTGAATAATATAGAAAGACAGGGGTGCTGTGAACGCTGGCAGTCACCTCGCTAAAACCTCTACAACTCTGCCTCCACGCAGCCAATACCCGCTACTGGGAGAATAAATACCTGCAACTGCACGCGAGGTGCAGGGAGTAAAGTGAGTACTCCAACTCAGCGAGTAATAAAAGTAAATAATAACTGAGCAGCAAGAAATCACGTAAAGCAACCAACATGTTGTATAGAAGCCGAGTACAATTTTTTTGAGAAAACAGTGAAATCTGTGAAATCTTTAGAAATACCTTGGCTCAGTTCAAATCTCTTTTCAAAATGATCTTTTCAATAATTACGAAAACGAAAAAACAGTTAGTGCTGATAAGCACAGAAAATCCGCTCCTAGGGCATAAATACCACAATATAACAAGTAAAAAGACAAGTAAATATACAAGATGAGCACATCAAAGTTTGCCTCTCGGGCAATATCTCAAAAATAGTTTCGGCCCCTCGGGCATGGTTTATGTTCCTGGTCAGTCATTGTTACCTGACCAAAATGTGTATAACAGTGCCATTGTTACCACTGTCTAAAATTTGTACGCTCTAGATGGGTAACCGCGCTCACTGTGGGGTTGCAGACTCCAGAGAGGCTCCTGCAGCCCAAGCGCTATATCATCATAAGGCCTGAAAGCCTATACATATCAACATGAGGCCTGCAAGCCTTCTCACAATACACTCAAGGCCTGGAAGCCTCCTAACATATCACTCGAGGCCTGGAAGCCTCCTCACATCACTCAACATATCCTCACATATGGCCCTCGGTCTCAATCAGTCCAAAAATAATCATAAGCCCCTCGGGTATCAGAAAAACAATAATGCTCAGCTCAAACACTAGTTCAGATATTAGTTAAAACTCAAGGTTGAGTAAAAATATAGCTGAGTTCATGAAACAGTGTAATTCAAACGGACTGAGTTCAAATAATAGTTCAAATAGTGAGGAAAAATAGTGATAAAATCCCCGAAGGATTCGAGTAGTCGGCACGAAGCCCAAATATGGCAATTAGCCCAAATCACGATGATAACAAGTAAATCTCAGTCAAATACATAGTAAGTTCATCAATCGGGATGGACCAAGTCACAATCCCTAATGGTGCTCTACCCCACGCCCACTATCCGGCGTGCAAGTCACCTCAATATATCACTACGATGTGCGATCCGGGGTTTCAAACCCTCAGGATATCATTTACAATCATTACTCACCTCGAACTGGTAAAATCTCTAGATCGTGACGCCTTTACCCCTCAAGACGGCCTCCACGCGCGTCGAATCTGTCCAACATCAGAGCGAATATATCACAATATGCCAATGGGACAATACCCAATCGAAAACAATCGAAAAATAGCAAAAATCTCAAAATTAGCAAAACCCAAGCCCCGATCCCACTTCTCGAAAATTAGAAAATTTAACATCAATGGATTCCGCATCTCCTCACGAGCTCATACATACCAAGAACTCTCAAATCCGAGCTCAAATGACCCATCAAATCTCGAATTGAAATATCAAAAACTCAAGCCCTAGTTCATCAATTTTAGGCTTAATTTCCATGAATTTCTAGGTTAATTTCACATAATAATCATGTTTTTAACTCATAAAGCTTACCTCCAGTCAATCCCAGTCGAAACCCTCTTCAATTGCTCCTAAAAAGCTCTCAAGATGTTCAACAATGGAGGAAAATAACTTAGGCTCGCGGATGAAATATCATTAAAACCCATTCTGCCTAGGCCTTACCGCATCTGCGGTGTAATTTTCGCTTCTACGGAAATCCTACACTTCTGCGGAGATTCATTAATTACCTAGGACCACTTTTGCGGTCACTATCCTCATCTGCGGACCCCGCTCTTGCGGAAAGCCATCCGCTTCTGTGGAAATTACCATGTCCCCTGCCTTCGCTTCTATGATTCAACTACCGCATCTGCGGCATCGCAGATGCGGATCCAGGCCCGCACCTGTGGAAACAACCAACTCCTCAAGATCTCGTACGCACGACTAGGTCTTCGCATCTGCGAAACCGCATATACGGCCCCTTTTCCGCAAATGCGGAAATACTAGATACCAACAACTCAAATTCTCACAAGACCAAAATTCATCCCGATGACCATCCGAAACCACTCCGAGGCCCCCGGGACCTCAACCAAAAGTACCAACACATCTTAGAACATTATTCAAACTTGATCCAATCATCAAAACACCTCAACTAACACCAAAATCATCAAATTACATTGAATTCAAGCCTAAGTTCTTACAGAACTTCCGAAACTCGCATTCGATAAAAAACCTAACCAAATCACCTCCGAATAACCTGAAATTTTGCACTCACATCCAAAATCACCTAGAGAAGCTACTGCAACTCTCGGAATTCCATTTCTAACCTCAGATCAAAATCTCACCTATCAACCGGAATTCGCCAAAATACTAACTTTGCCAATTCAGACCTAATTCTACACTGGACCTCCAAAATCACTTCCGATCATGCTCCTAAGTCACAAATCATCCCCCCAAGCTAACTGAATCGTCAGAATCCACATTCGAGCCCTCTAGCTCATAGGTCAACAACCGGTTGACTTTTCCAAAATAAGCCTTCCTTAAAGAGACTAAGTGTCTCATTTCCTTCCAAAAATCAATCCAATTCAACTCGTTCACACAAGACACTGATAATGAAGCATAACAAAGTAGGAAATGGGGAAAATGGAGCGGTTCTCATGAGACGACGGGTCGAGTCATCACATCCTTCCCAACTTAAACAAACGCTCGTCCTTGAGTGTACCCAGAGTTTTCCTAGAAGCCAACCAATAGCTGAATGACCTTACCAAGCATATACCCAAGGGTGATCCCACGTCACCCTATCTCGCATAGGTCTGATAACGCAACATAGCCGATATTCTATAATCCATCTAGTCCATAAACCATAGAACCACATTGAACCTTCCGAAATCATACACAAGATTAGAACCTCACATCTATATTCAGAATAAGCCCGAACCAGCTGTAATAACCCATGCCTGCAACCTCAGGTGCAATCATATGATATACCACATAACCTAAACACTCAAAACGATAACTTCTATTCACAGCATTTGCCCACAACACCCGAATACTGGTAGAAAACCTCTTATCAACTAAGGTCTTATTCCAACACTTTCATATACTGCCAACGATAAATAAAACACGCAATAAACCGTAGCCATTTCTCAGATCAACCATTCATGAAGTCGCTTCCCTTTTGACTAACACCATAGCAAATTTCGAGCCGAACCTCGATATTATCCTTCCAACAAGCTGAAGTCAAATCTGTATGTATTCATTAGTGACCCCAATGATCACCTCAAATCCAACACACCACTCTGGTGATATGACACCTCAATACAGGCCTAAGCCACCACTTGCATAATACGTGCACCAATAAGGAACGATCTGAATATACTCAAATCATAAAATAAAAAAAAGAACTCAAACGAAAGAGCTGTACCTCAAGCTCATCAATACCGTCACCACACAAGGCTGAGACCCCATCTCACATCATAGAAATAGAACACCTGAATCTACCCCAAAAGGTCATATCCAACACTTCATTTACCGAGCAACACCCAATTACTCTTCCTGCTCGACTTTCACTATGAATCCCCAATAGAACCGCAACACATGTGCCCATAACCAACAAATCATAACGTCTCACAACACTGAAAAGCAACTCATAGACCTCCCCAGATCATTAACAAACTCCCTAATGATCAAATCAACCGATCCCTTAACAATTAAATTTCAGGGCCGACCAAGCCGACTCAAGCTAAATAAGTATTCACATCGGCCTACCAATAAACTTATTACCAAGAAGCCTGAAGCTGCTCCTTCCTTTACTACAACTCTTGCCGGAGCCGTACGATACGGTGCCCGACACCAAATCAATATCAAAATCCACAAACTCGCCCGGCGACATACCCGGCCACAAGAAATGCATTCGAAAAGTCCCTCAACATCGGAACTGAACCAATGGTAGAAACCTCTGCACTAACATCCATCACGAAGGACCAATTAAGAAAAGCAGTCTTCCCCAGTCATCCATTGGTCTTTGGAATACAAACCACTCTGCTAGAACATAATCCGATGCACCTCGCCACTCAACCCGTAGCATTTTCCCGGCATAGCCCATAGCGCAATAGTCTAAAATAACCCAACACTGAGACAGCCAGCCTACACTCCAACATCATATCGAAAACCTAACATACCAAGAAAAGAAAGATCCACTCGGGCCTCCAAATCCCAATAGCCGCTAAACGGTGCCGATACACACGATCCACAACCACTACATAGTCTGTACATGAGAACTTCCAGTCTCCACTCCATATAGCACATGAATCACCATACCTGATCCCAAATTCTGCCGTATAAATACATATCACACCTCAAGTACCCAATCATTCGATGAAAGATATTCTAAAATTCCCCTATGCCATCACACAAACTCAGATATCAGCAAACGATCTAACAAGAAAGCGCCGTAATACTACCGAAGTATCATTAGTTTAATCACATTACCTTTTTCTGAGATGTATATTCCGTCAAATCACTTCCAATTAGCAGTATCCTTTCCTTGATTATTTGAGGCTACCCGTTGTCTAAGAGTTTTATGAACTTCCTTTCAGAACTGAACTGTAGCCGAGCACACTCCAGTCTCGGTCCTCTACAACATACCGCATATACCATACCATCCAAGGATAACATGAAAACTTTTATCTCCCTTCCTAGCCACAGAAATATACTCACTCAACTAGTTAAGAACTTCCATTAATTCCATCTAGAAGAAAAATCATTACACATTCCATGCTCTGCATGTCCATAGAAAATATACATCTCCAAACCACGCTGAAAGCCAATAAGAAATTCTCTCCCAATTCCATTTGCATAAGCTAGACTGCAAGGACTGAATCCTTCCATCCAAACCGAGCTAAGCAAGCTGTCAGAACTCAAGAGCTTTTCTGCACAATACGTGTACGAACTCATTGCCTCGAACACACACAAAGAATTAATCACATCCTTACCATACCGATTCGGTCCACTATCAAGCTATTCCATCTATCTAATTTCCCTTTCGATTCATCATCAACTTGATATTTCTCCCTTACTGTAGTACCGCAATTTCTCAACCCAGGCTTACCACACGAGACCCAATCATGAACCACACTGTCTGAAACCCATAAGCCGCTGAATACTCTCCCTCGAATATTACCAAAAATACCACATTCTGCAACACTTTATTCTGAAGAACTTCTTGTGAATCTAAATCCGTTGCCTTTACTTTCCTGATAGTGATGCATAGAATCCCATAATTAATATAGAAGTACCACAAATCTGAACCTCTTCCAATGAAAACATAGTTTCTAACCACACATGCAACTTTAAGATACCCAATTGTCCCCCGTAGACTCTTGAACACATTAGAACCATTTTCAAAAGTCATTCTCTCTTAGTCAAACTGCAAATCGCCTGACCTGACGGACAGAACCACCCGTGCCACATTGGCACTCTGATACTGCAAAATGATATCTTCATCCCAATACAACCAAGCAACTTCCTACTCTATACACTGAGCATCATTTGCCAATAACACTCTAGACATTCCGATGATTCTCATACTCTATAAAGCATAATATGACCTTTGTTACAATTTTGCTTCACTCGTGCCATCCTCGGCTCAATTTCCACGACCAAAACTGATTCGCTTGCATGCCTCAATCGTAACCAACATAGCACATAACTGTGCAATCAGCTAATCAACAACAACCTCCCCAGCTTGGCTCGAAGCCATAGATCAAGATACACTCAATAACTCATAACACTTTTGCTCTATTGATGACACAATAACATGGTGAGATTAAACTCAAATCATTTACAAGTTTGTGAAAACACAGATCATCTAGTACTGTAATCATATGCAAATCTCGCATTCATCCCCATGTCAGTTGAGTTCACTCTCTTAAGCGACCCGAATCTTCAAATTTCAACATGTACTTTTCAATTACACATGAGATCTTCTAACATACACCTAGGGATCATACCACTTAAGAACACTTCACAGGATATAACCCACCTGTTTCGCCTCAATTTAGTATTTCTGCATACCTTCCACCGCCATACACATTACACGGTCATTTAGTCTTCCTGGTATGAACTCATACCGCCACATATAATGCACTTCCCTCCCCAACTAGGAGACACAAAAATATTCTTCACGCGCCCATAACTCGGGCTACACATCGAATCATAATAAGAATCGAACACTTAACAGTTCATCTATTATCCAGCATACATTTTCGTCACTACCAAGTCATATAGATACATCTCGTAGTACTAACATACTCATCACATGGATATCTAACCGCCATTCCGGCTAATAGGGACAATACCGAACATATAAGTTCAAAACACTTGCTCACATAATCAGCACCTCGGTGCTCAAGCCATAGGCAAGGATTCGGCCTCAAGTCCTCCAGACTAGCCCAACATAAACTCACAGAGATTACATCTCGCCCATTGATCAGGGAATCACAAGCCATCGGGGCATATCTGATACTGAACGCTAATGTGTGCATACAAATGCGTGAAAGGAATTTCAAGTGTTTCTTTTCAAGCTGAATCAAGGACGCACGATAAGAATTCAAGAAGGTGAAGTTCTCCTAAAAGTTCTGCAGCCTCTCGAGGATAAATATAGATGTCTCCGTATCGATCAGCGAGACTCTACTAAACCTGCTCATGACTCGTGAGACCTAGTAACCTAGGCTCTGATACCAACTTGTCACGACCCAAACCCCGCTCCGGTCGAGATGGCGCCTCTCATGAAGAAAGGTCAGCCAACCAACCCTATTTGCCTCTTTAAAAAATAGATAAACATGAATAAAAAACTTTAAAGATGATTCAATAATATTACTTAGCGAAAGTATAACCAAACACAGCCCAAATTGGGGTGTCACAAGTCACGAGCATCTATAAGAATATAATTCCACCTTACATGTCTAGAAATATGCTGAACAGTAATAGTGAATAACATAGAAAGATAGGGGTGCTGCGAATGCTGGCAGTCACCTCGCTAAAACCTCTACAACTCTGCCTCTACGCAGCCAATACCCGCTACCGGGTGAATAAATACCTGCAACTACACGCGAGGTGCAGGGAGTAAAGTGAGTACTCCAACTCAGTGAGTAATAAAAGTAAATAATAACTTAGCAGCAAGAAATCACGTAAAGCAACTAACATGCTGTATAGAAGCCGGGTATAATTTTTCTGAGAAAATAATGAAATCTGTAAAATTTTTAGAAATACCTTGGCTCAGTTCAAATATCTTTTGAAAATGATCTTTTCAATAATTACGAAAACTATTTCAAAACAGTTAGTGCTGATAAGCACAGAAAATCCGCCCCTCGGGCACAAATACCACAGTATAACAGGTAAAAAGACAAGTAAATATACAAGATGAGCACATCAAAGTTCGCCCCTCGGGCAATATCTCAAAAACAGTTCCGGCCCCTCGGGCATGGTTTATGTTCCTGGTCAGTCATTGTTACCTAATAAAAATGCGTATAACAGTGCCATTATTACCACTGTCTAATATTTGTCCGCTCTAGATGGGTACCCGCGCTCACGGTGGGGGTGCAGACTCCGGAAGGGCTCCTACAGCCCAAGCGCTATATCATCATAAGGCCTGAAAGCCTGTACATATCAACATGAGGCCTGAAAGCATTCTCACAATACAATCGAGGCCTGAAAGCCTCATCGCATATCGCTCGAGGCCTGGAAGCCTCCTCGCATATCACTCGAGGCCTGGAAGCCTCCTCACATCACTCAACATATCCTCACATATGGCCCTCAGACATAATCAGTCCAAAAATAATCATAAGCCCCTGGGGCATCAGTAAAACAATAATGCTCAGCTCAAACACTAGTTCAGATATCAGTTAAAGCTCAAGGTTGAGTAAAAATATAGCTGAGTTCATGAAATAGTGTAATTCAAATGGACTGAGTTCAAATAATATTTCAAATAGTGAGGAAAAACAGTGATAAAATCCCCGAAGGATTCAAATAGTTGACACGAAGCCCAAATATGGCAATCAGCCCAAATCACGATGATAACAAGTAAATCTCAGTCAAATACACAGTAAGTTCATCAATCAGGACAGACCAAGTCACAATCCCCAATGGTGCTCTACCCCACGCCCACTATCTGGCATGCAAGTCACCTCAATATAACACTATGATGTGCAATCCGGGGTTTCAAACCCTCAGGATATCATTTACAATCATCACTCACCTCGAACCGGTGAAATCTCTAGCTCGCGATGCCTTTGCCCCTCAAACCGGCCTCCACGCGCGTCGAATCTATCCAACATCAGAGCGAATACATCACAATATGCCAATGGGACAGTACCCAATCAAAAATAATCGAAAAATAGCAAAAATCTCGAAATTAGCAAACCCCGAGCCCCGGGCCCTACTTCTCGAAAATAAGAAAATTTAATATCAATGGATTCCTCATCTCCTCACGAGTTCATACATGCTAAGATCTCTCAAATCTGAGCTCAAAATGACCCATCAAATCCCAATTTGAAATATCAAAAACTCAAGCCCTAGTTCATCAATTTTAGGCTTAATTTCCATGAATTTCTAGGTTAATTTCACATAATAATCATGTTTTTAACTCATAAAGCTTACCTCCAGTCAATCCCAGTTGAAACCCTCTTCAATTGCTCCTAAAAAGCTCTCAAGATATTCAACAATGGAGGAAAATAACTTAGGCTCGCGGATGAAATATCATTAAAATCCATTCTGCCCAGACCTTACTGCATCTGCGGTGCAATTTCCGCTTCTGCGGAGATTCATTAATTACCCAGGACCGCTTTTGCGGCCACTATCCACATCTACGGATTCCGCTCTTACGGAAAGCCATCCGCTTCTGCGGAAATTACCATGTCCCTTGCCTTCGCTTCTGCGATTCAACTACCCGCAGATGCGGCTCCAGGCCCGCACCTGTGGAAACAGCCAACTCTTCAAGATCTCGCACCTGTGGCCATGTCTTCGCATCTACAGAACCGCATACGTGGCCCCTTTTCCGCAGACGAGGAAATACCAGATATCAGCAACTCAAAATTCTCACAAGACCAAAATTCATCCTGATGACCATCCGAAATCACCCCGAGTCCCCCCGGGACCTCAACCAAAAGTACCAACACATCTTAGAACATTATTCAAACTTGCTCCAATCATCAAAACACCTCAACTAACACCAAAATCATCAAATTACATTGAATTCAAGCCTAAGTTCTTCCAAAACTTCCAAAACTCGTATTCGATCAAAAACCTAACCAAATCACCTCCGAATAACCTAAAATTTTGCACTCATATCCAAAATCACCTAGCGAAGCTGCTGCAACTCTCGGAATTCCATTCCGAATATCGGATCAAAATCTCACCTATCAACCGGAATTCGCCGAAATACTAACTTCGCCAATTCAAGCCTAATTCTACACCGGACCTCCAAGATCACTTCCAATCACGCTCCTAAGTCACAAATCATCCCCTGAAGCTAACTAAATTATAACGCCCCAAATTCGAGGGACATGACCGGCGCCCGATCGGGTAGCCCCAGCCGGACGGACCTGGGTGCCTTTTTCCTATCCCATGCGTACCCCGTATTTTTCATTATCCATTAATCAAAGGAAATAGTCACTTATAATTAAAAACCAATTTACAAAACACACATAGTCACTTAATGAGGTTTACAACTTTCATCACCCAATATACAAAATACATATGCACATAAGTTCGCAACCCACACTTACTGCCTACGGAGCCTCTAAAGGTACAACGGGATAATACAGTATTTGCCGGTAATAAGGCTCCGGCTATACCTTACACAAAATTAAAATAAAACTCCAGACACAAGCGGCCTGAGCCGCGCAGGGCCCCGAGAGGAGTGGGGCTCACCAAAAAGGTGATGGAAGACGAAGAGGGAGCTACGATCAGTGGGCTGGAGCACCTGTTGCGGATCCACCTACAATCATAACACGAATGTAGCACCCCCGGCAAAAAGAGACGTCAGTACATTTGAATTGTACTGGTATGTATAACAAACCTTACCCTGAGTAACCTCAAGCCATACGCAAGGAAGACAATCAAGGCAAACAAGTTAACAAACTCTCCTTTCCCCATCATCATTTCCACCTTTTCAATTTCACAAGGTTCTCATATTTCATTTCAATAGTGATATCGATCACTTTCCACCCTTATTACCTCGGCCACCCTTATTACCTCAGCCACCCTTATCACCATAACCCATACCTTATTACTTCGTGTTGCGGCGCACAACCCAATCCCACCGAGCAATCACAATTCACAGACAATACCACAACAATAATAATTTACAAGGATCACCACAACAAGTTTTAAGAACAACAACCACAAATCCCAACAACAGCAACAACACAACTCACAAAAGGGTTTAGGTAACTATCCATACCATTTCCATGTTTTTCAACAGCTCGTTATACCATTTAGATCACAACAATAGTTTATTACCATTTACTTGCACAATCATATTGGGTATCTTAACCAACAGCGTATGAGGCACAATATTTACATGAATTCACCAATAGTTCACACAAGTAAACACATCCTATTCACAAGAATTTAACTTCACGACTAATTCATGGAGATATCACATACCAAGTATTTGGACACCAAACGAGGCAATTTTACAAAGGTTAAGGTGAGCCATACATACCTGAAGCTGGATTCCTTTCTAATTCCTACTCCCAATTCACCAAAATAATCTAGCAACG
>MU759115.1:6332-16400 GCA_026770625.1 Nicotiana glauca | reverse complement strand
GGGGGGGGGGGGATACGGTACGGTCACAACAACGAGAGCGATCCCTTTAAAATCGAACTCATGCGATTTATGAGGGAAGTAAACGGCCGAATGGATCAAATTTTGGGCGCACCACCAGTGCTTAAGGGGCAGACTCAAAGAAGTACACAAATTGGCGTACAAACCAAGCATGGCACCAAAGTTGATCCCGAAGAGATTTAAAATGCCAGACGTGCAGAAGTATAATGTGACTTCACATCCTCAGGAGCATATCACCACCATACAATGGTGGTGAAAGGGAACAACTTAGCTTCCCATGAGTTTGAGTCAATATTGCTGAAGAAATTCGGGGAGTCTCTTATGAAGGGATACTTGGTGTGGTATTCACTTTTGCTCGAGCATTACATAGACTCCTTTGAGATGCTCGTGGACTATTTCATCAAGGCCCATGCCGGGGCTAGAAATGTACAGGCCTGATAGGCCGATATATTCAGGTTTGCACAAGGAGAGTCTGAGTTGCTGAAGGAGATTGTAACCAGGTTCCAAAAGGAGAGAATGTTGCTACCAGTCATATCGAACTAATGGGCAGCTAAAACATTCACCAAAGGTCTGAATTCGAGAAGTTCCGATGCTTCCTAGAAGTTGAAAAAAAGTTTGTTTGAGTCCTAAGAAACAACTTAGGCAAATGTTCACAACCGATATGAGTCAAAGATAAGGATTGAGGATGATCAGCTCAATTTTCCAGCATCGGTTAAGGGTCGGGACCGGGAGAAAAATAAAGAGAAAGCACAAGACGATTTCGACACATATCGATGATCTTCGAGGAATCAATTTTTGCCTTATGAACGGGACGAAGGATGTGGCAGAGGTTTCTGATCGGCAGGTAGATTCGCTATCGATAGGAGAGCTGATCGTGGCTGAAATAACAGGTCGTTACAGGTCAAGGAAATATTAGGTTCTTGATATTCTTACTACCCCAGGCTTTCCGAATACAACTTCAACATCAATGTAGTAGAGCTGGTGTTAGCTCTGAGGAACATTAAAGAAGCACAATTCCTGAAGCCAACGAGATATGATTCCAGCAAGAGGGATTCTAATTTATGGTGTGAATACCATAAGACAAATTGTCACCGGACGGGGGAACTGTCGGCATCTGCATGAAGATGTGGCGACATTGCTGAAAACGGCTATCTCAGGGAATTTATAAGTGACCGGGCTAATAATAACTGCGGTCGAAATTATGATAATATGTAAACTTCAAAAGTAGGTGAACATCATCCGCGCCTGACGATCAACATGGTTTTTGGGGGAAATAAGATTAATAGGGTTACACTTGCGGTGGCAAAAAAGACGAAAGTTTCGGTGACCCACAGCAAGAGACTCCGGGAAGTCGCTGAAGACAACATTACTTTTATGGAGGAAGACGCGGATACACTGTTGCTACCGCGTAATGACGCCATGGTATTCTCTCTTAATGTCTTAGATTTTAAGATTAAACGTGTTTTTGTGGATCCAGAAAGTTCGGCCAATATGATACACTATAGAGTGTTAGAGCAAACAAAGCTCACCAAAAGTATCATTCCAGCCATAAAACACCTTGCCGGATTCAACCTAGCAAGTGTGACAACCTGAGGAGAGATCCTACTGCCCACGAATGCTGAAGGGGTGATAAAGACGACCCTTTTCCCAAGTGGTGGATGGCGATATGGGTTACAACATCATCCTGGGGAGACCGTGGTTGCACGAAATGAAGGCTGTGCCATCAACATATCATCAGTTGTTGAAATTCCCAACTCCTGATGGAATTAAACAAATAAGAGGTGACTAACTGGCGGCAAGGGAGATGAATGCAATCTTAGTATCCAATAGAAAAGGGAAGGAGCCTACGATATAGCAAATTACAGGAATATGCACCTGCTCCCGAGCCAAGCAAAATCAACCAGGGGGAAGAGTTGTCGGAATCCTATCAAGTACCAAGGTATTTTCAGGTAGCAGAAGAGACGGGTAAAACAAAATCTATAGCGGAGGAACTTGAACAAGTCACATTGTTCGAAAAGTTCTTGGAAAGGAAATTCCACTTGGGGACAGGACTGCACCCCGAGCTCAGGTCTGGTTTATTGAATTCCTTAAATTTAATATCGATTATATTGTGTGGTCATATGCAGATATGACAGGTATCTCGCCAAAAGTGGCCGCGCACAAGCTAAGCCTGGATCTCAGTATCCCTCCGGTAAGGCAGAAAAAAAGTCCTATTGCCGAGGTCAGAAACAAATTTATCAAAGAAGAGGTAACTCGCTTGCTTGATATCGGTTTAATTCTAGAGATCAAGTATCCTGACTAGCTAGCTAACGTAATAGTAGTTCCAAAGAAGAACAATAAACTTCTCATGTGCATAAACTATAAAGATTTAAATAAGGCCTGCCCAAAAGACTTATTCCCATTGCTAAACATTGATCAAATGATTGATGCAATAGCCAGGCACGAGTTAATGAGTTTCCTCGATGCATACTCTGGGTACAACCAAATCAAGATCAACCTGGAGGATCATGAAAAAACTTCGTTCATAACGAACTTCGGCACATCTTGTTATAATGTGATACCCTTCGGGCTAAAGAACGTTGGAGCCACGTATCATCGGCTCGTGAACAAAACATTCAAAAAACAAATAAGGAAAACCAAGGAAGTTTAGCTATATGATATGCTGGTTAAGTATTTGAACGCAGATGATCATCTTAAACACTTGCAAGAAACTTTTGACATCTTAAGGAAGCATAACGTGAAGCTTAACCCCAAGAAGTGTGCGTTTGGGGTCAACTCTGTTAAGTTTATGGGATTTATGGTGTCACAAAAAAGGATCTAAGTTAACCCCGATAAAATTAAAGCCATCGAAGACATCCCGGATCAGCTCTCAAGTGTGATGGAGATTCAAAGGCTAATAGGGAGACGACCGCTTTGAGCAGATTCATTTCACGGTCTTCAAAGAAATGCCATAATTTATTCTCGCTGCTAAAAAAAAACACCTTTAAATGGACCCTGGAGTGTCAGCAGGCTTTGAAGGATTTGAAAAGGTATTTGTCAAGTCCTTTGTCACTATCAAAACCGGAGTAAGGCGCACATTTATTGATTTATTTAGCGGTCTCGGAGATAGTGGTAAGTGCTGTTTTAGTCCGTAAAGATGAAGGTACATAATCTCCCATTTATTACATTAGTAATATTTTAACGGGAGCAGAAACTTGGTACCACATCTAGAAAAGTTGGCCTTAGCCATCGTGGTAGTCGCTCGAACACTAAGGACTTATTTCCAATGTCACTCGGTAGCTGTGGTGACCACTTTTCCTCTACGGAATATAATTCATAAACCTAAACTCTCGGGTAGGCTGGCCAAGTAGGCCATCAAAATGAGCGAATTTGACATAGAATATAAACCCAGGACTACGATTAAGTCACAAGTTTTGGCTGACTTTGTGGCTGATTTTAGTATGGGAATTTTACCTCTAGATACCAAAGAGGCAGTAATGGTGTTGGAATCGACATGAGGAGTTTGGATATTGTTCATGGATGGGACTTCCAATGTGAAAGGGTCCAGGCTCGGCAGATTATTGACCACGCCCTTGGGAGAAATCCTAAGGCAAGCCATAAGAACTGTTCTATTGACTAACAATGAAGCGAAGTATAAAGCTTTAATTGCAGAGCTTGAATTGGCTCGAGGACTGGACTCTGAGGTCATAGAAATCAAATGCGACCCAAGTTGTTAGTAAATCAGGTCTATGAGATCTTCGAAACCAAGGAGGGACGCATGAAAAAATACGTAATAAAGTCCAAACTTTGCTCGCTCGGTTCAAGGAATAGTTAATTACACATATCTTGGGAGAAGAGAATGTAGAAGAGGACGCACTAGCCAATCTAGGCTCGTTTACAAAAATGAAAGGATTGTACTTCGGTAGAATCATGCAGTTTACGCACTCGATGTTGGACGCAGATAGCTATTATGAGGTAAACACAACTAATTTAGTCTGGGACTGGAGAAATGCCATCATTGACTATATCGAGCACGGAAAAATGCCTTAAGATCCCAAGGCATCTCGGGCACTACGCACTAAGGCAAAGCGATATAGTTTCAAAGGATGCCAACTATACAAAAGATCTTTCCAAGGCCTGTTGGCCCGATGTTTGGGAGCCTCCGAAGCTAACTATGTTATGCAAGAAGTCCACGAATGGATCTACAAAAATTGCTCGATCGCAGATTCCTCAATGCTGAAGTTAATTAGGACAGGATATTGCTGGACCCAGATGGAGCAAGATGCCAAGGCTTATGTTAAAAAATGTAATATATGTCAACTATACGCACCATTGGTACATCAACTGGCAGAGCCGTTGCACTCGATTTGTCACCATGACCATTCTTGAAACGGGGGATGGATATCGTTGGATCATTGACACCGCATCTTGGTAAGGTAAGATTTCTTCTAATTTTAACTAATTATTTTTCAAAGTGGGTTGAAGCATGTCCTTATTAGAAAATTGCAAATGAGAAGTAGTAGAGTTTTTATGGGAGAATATAATTTACCAATTTGGGATACCAAAAGAGATATCCTGTGACAACATGTCACAACTTATAGGCGCAAAGGTCATGAAGTTCCTTGAAGGCTTAAAAATCAAAAGGATCACATCATCACCCTATCATCCGAGTGCAAATGGCCAGGAAAAATCAACAAACAAGATGATTATACAAAATATTAAAAAGAGCTTAGAAACAGCTAAGGGTAAATGTTCTGAAGAGTTGCTGGGAGTTTTATGGGAGTATCAGACAACAACCAAGTCAATCATAGGAGAAACTCCTTTTTCTCTCGTGTATGGAGCAGAAGCCTTAATTTCGGTAGAAGTAGGAGAACCTACTCAAAGATATTTTCGGGCAAACAAAGAAACAAACAATGAAGCAATGCTGGTCAAATTGGAGTAGCTCGATGAACGCAAGGACTTAGGATATATAAGGATGGAAACCCAAAAGCATAGAATGGAAAGATATAACAATCAAAGAGCCAATCTCCATTTTATCAAAGTAGGAGACTTGGTTTTGTGGAAAGTAACTCCGAACATGCAGGAGCTCAATAGAGGGAAGTTAGGTCCGACATGGAAAAACACCTATGGGGATTCACTGTCATTGAAAAAGGGTCATATGAGTTGGAAAATCAAGATGGAGAAAAGTTACCAAGCAACTAGAATGTGGCACACCTCAAAAGATACTATTGCTGATGAGCATCACCTACACTAAAAGTATGTGCTGCATTTTTTTCCTGCACCCAGGTTTTGTCCTAACTGGGTTTTTCTGGGAAAGTTTTTAACGAGGCAGCAATAGAAAAATACTACAAAAAAAGCTTCAGCAGCAGCAATAAGACCTTAAAATGAAAAGGCACACAAGAAAAGAACCACTACGCAACGATTAAGTTGTCTTTTGCTCGATAGCAAAGTTTTTACCAAGAAGTAAAGTTTGTTGTCGGATAGAGATTGCCCAACCATTCACAAGTGCAAGCCACTGGGGATTGTTCGATAATCTTTGGCTTGACAACATAAATTCCTAAGGGGAATCGAAGTTTGTTATCGAACTAAAGATTATCTAGAAATTCACTAGTGGAATCCTCAAAGGCATAAAACTTCCAGTGTTCAAATTCGCATTCTTCGCATTTGTACACTAGGTCGAATAATATGAGGATATGGTAACAATGACTGCCACTTCAATCGGAATACGAAACTCGAAAACATAGTTGTATAATCAAGACCGGGGACTCTGTGGCTAGCCCCATAAAACAAGTTGTACAAGTTAACCACAAGAAATGGCAATTTCTTTTTAGTACAATGAATGCTTATGTACTTTTTAAAATGTAAGGAATAAAGCCCTTTTGTTTCTATCTTATTTCTTGTCTGAATGATGAATTGCTTTTATCATTTAAAAGTTAAACGCGTACTTCAAATGCTAGTATCTTAATAAGCAGGAGACGTCCTCTTCACGAGCACCGTAAACATAAGAGGGCCCTCTATTATGAAAACCCTTACGATAAAGGGTTGATTTTAGAAGAACTTGTGCTCGAAATCCAAACACTTTCGGGGAAAAATACACTCAAAACCTTGCACAATTAGATGCAAAGAGAAAACTTGCACAAATATTTAAACGAAAATACGCAGAAAGGAAAACATACACGATACTTGAATGAAAAGTGTTTTTATTTACAATAAATGTGCCAAACAACACAAGTACAAAAGTTTGAAAAGAAAGTAAGAACTAAGTTGCTGCATATCCGGAACCCAAATGAAGAGAAACATCTACGCCCCTAGGTGAAGTGGGTGGATCCGCCACAGATTCGATATCGTGGCCTTCATCATTTTGGCCTTTAGCATCATCGCCTCCTGGTTTCTCTTCAGTTTTGGAGAACTCAAAACCGGAACCAAAAGAATTAGTAGCATCAGTCCTGCCGGAAGACCCCTTTTAGCAGTTAACTCCAACTCACGGGCTTTAGCAATTTCGGCATCAAAATCAATTGCACCTGTTTTAACCTCTTCCAAGGTTTTTCTCCTCATGATGTACATAGAATATGTTTTTTCAACAATGAGGAAAGCCTCTCGGCACTTGAGTTCTTCTTTAAGTTGGTCAAATATGGGAGAAAGATTATCCTGCTTGAATCTAACAGACCGGAGGCTAACATCGAGGTCATCGATAGAAGAGCTGAAAATTATATTATGCTCAATGGTCCTTTTATGCTTCCCCTTATATTGGGCATACTTTGCCCCGGTAGCATCAAGCTCTTCAGCTTTGGAGTTTAATGCTGCCTCAAAATTATTCAATCTTTCAGCGAAGGTAGCGTTACGATCGGACACAGGAAGAATGACATTATGGATTTCAACCCATTTGTCCCTAGCTTCTTCAAATTAAGCCCTAAATGGGGCAACCTCCTAGCTAAGGGTCATTACTTCTTGCTTGCTTTGCTGCGACTGAGCCTCCAACTTAACAACCTCAGCAGCTTGAGCTTTAAGTTCTGAGAGGTGAGCAGCAGTTTGATTGCTCTCGGCTAAAAGTGGATCCGCTAAAAGGTAAGTTCCTCCTTATCACGAATCAGCCTCTAAAGGCCCTCGGCAGCAAGGAATTTGGCCTGCAAAACAAGAATGCAAATTCAAAGCCTTTCCATAACACAACTAGAAGAAACAATAGAGATAACAAAGACTATACCGCCGTTGCGTTATGCATGGCATTGTTCAACAAGCACTCTCCTGAGAGAGTTTGTATTTTTTTCCCGATCTTCAGATAGTTAGCAAGTTTCACCGGCTGGGAAAGAAGATTACATTCGTCGAAAAATGAGATGGTAATGATCCTCCTTTTTTGAGGTTCTTCTAAGGGGTAGCATAATTTTTCCCAGGTTCCCATGAAATGGGGATTGGGACGAGGGACATTCTCCTCCCGCATAACTGCAGTCGGCGTAAATGATGTAGCAGTTTCTAGTGGCAAAGGCAGAGTTGGAGAAGAGGGAGATGAAGCTGATGGCATTGAAGGATGAGAAATGGCTGCGACAAACACAGTGTTGGTTGTTGGTTTCTCATCAACCAAGGGCGGCAGGGACCCGGTACTCAGCCTCACAGTATCGGGCACGATGAATGGGATTCGAAAGTTGGAGTTGGAATTTTCCACCATTTCATACTCTCCCTAGAGCGCCGAGGCATCGTCCTCGGTTGGTGTAACTAACTCAACAGATTGAGCAGTCTGTTGAGCTGAGAAAGGTCATCGTCTTCTATATAGAGAAGATCCCTCTTTGCTAGCTTCTCCATCATCATCTATCATCACAGTGTCTATGGCTGGCGTGGGTGGGGGCTCATCACCACAACTTCTATAGATGACTCAAGAGCGACACTCTTTGCCTTTTTATTTTTCCGCCAGCCACATAGGAACGTCTTTTTTTTGGTTGCTTGTTTTCTGGTCGGGGACTCCGAGAAGAAGCACTTGCAGCAGAAGCAGGTCCGGAGACACCTGTTTGTGTAAAAGCCTCATACAGCGGCCTCGCCGCATCAGTAGGACTAGACAAAATGTCCACCTCCGGGCGGCAACTGAGGCATAGGGTAGAACTGAATTCAACAGGAAAGAGAGGTTAAACAACTTCCCTATGCGAAAGGTCAAAACAAGTTGAGTTCAACTTACCGTGATTTTTGGCCTTCCACCCATATTTAAGGGCCAACTCTTTCCACATACGAGTCTCGGGCGTAGTAACATCCAAAATTTTCTGGACATACTGGTACAAGCCTTCAACCCTAGGTAGTACCCACTGAGTCGCTGAGATAAGCGAAAGAAGAATGGTCAATAACAATATGGGACGATACTTAACAGAAGAAAAGACAAATGGGGAACTTATGAGTGCAATCCATAATTCCGAAAAAGATGAAGCAGTGGCCGGAATGATTTCACTGGTGGCACTGCAACGAACTGTTCTATCCACCCATAGTCGTTGTCATCATCCATTCTAGATAGCATAGGTATGGTGGCCATGCTTGCTGAAATTTATCATTCCCCTGTGGAAGACCTTGGGGGCATAAAGATTCATCAATCGAGCTTGGGTTAGCTTCTCTCCCATCTCCTGGCATAGATGCCGAAGACAAGTGACTGTCCTCCACACAAAAGGATTTACTTGTGCTAGGCAGACCTCGTAACGGATGCAGAACTCCACGATGACAGAGTCAGCTCTCTAGTAAAAGAGAACGGCCCCAACGTGAAGGGATACGTAGAAAAATATGTAAAACCCTTATTGGGCAAGGTTATCCGCTCCGCTAGGTCAGGAGTGATAATGTCTACATCTTGACAATGGAAGTCTTCCTTCACAATAGGGATACTGGAAGGCAGATAGAAGAAGGGTATATGCTAACGACCAATGTACGAGGGTGAGTGGAAGGATACTTCTCTTCAAAGTCTTTAGTTGTGACAAGACTCTTTGGGATGATGTAGCTCACCGTAGGAGGAGCAGCATCATCAGCTTTACCTCTGTTCTTTGAATAACTAGGGTTTTTGGACGAAGAAGCCATGTTTTATCAGAAATAAAGGAAGGTTTTCTCTCAAAAAGAAGGTTAAAGAACAAAGTACAAGTTGAGTAAAGAATGTTTGAGAAAGTTTAGAGAATTATGAAGTGTAAATGAAGAAGTTTGACGCGTATAAGTAAAGATTATGCAGCTAAAATCATGGCCATAATTATCTCGATAACCAGCAAAAGTGATGCAAAATTACGGGATGACGCGTGTTCGGGGCATTAAATATGGATAGACGTGAGTCTAATCAACCGTAGAAACTTTTCAGAGGGGGTTAGAGAATTTTCTGCCAAAAACGGTATTTCTACCAACTTCACGGTGACACAAAGTTATGTTACTGGAAAGTAGGGGGAACTATCTGTATAGGGTAAAATATGTTTATATTAAATGATCGCATGAGAAAGTGACACGTGGAGCCGAAGACAGAAGGCAGTCGAATCTGGAGGCAATGATCACATTTCTTACCGAAGAGAATGATGCTCATAAAGATAAAATAAATACATGTCACCCGGTGGCATTTAATTAAAAATATTCTACAACATTAAATGTACGGCCCGTTATAGAGAATATGGCATTCACTACCTGCCATTACACATTCTTCAATAGCCCTCATAATTGTCATTAAATAGGCTTGATCCTAGGATTTTGTTCCCTAGGTGCAACTATAAATAGTAAGCTCTATTATCATTGTAAGACACGAATTTTCTGACAAACATACGCTACGCTCTGTTCAAAGCTCAATATAATTTTATCTTCTTGTTCATTTATATCATTGTTATTGATCCTAGAACCTTGTTCCTTAGGTGCATCTATAAATAGTGAGCTCTATTATCATTATAAGTGTCATGGGCGGCTTTCCAGCCATGCCCCATGACCCCTTGGGCGCGCCCCGTGGCGTCCTAGCAAGCCTCTCAATGCCTAGCGCCATGGACGGCCCCGTGGTCTTGGCCGCGCCAAGTGACAAGCGCACAGGTGCCTCTGTCGCCCCACTGATATCCCTCGCCAGCGCCCCGCCGCAGGCAGATTCCAACAATG
>MU759113.1:221129-237114 GCA_026770625.1 Nicotiana glauca | reverse complement strand
CCAAAATTGCTCCTTAGCCTTCTTTACCCATTTTGTACCTACAATTCATAAAAGACACTACTAAGAGCATTTTGTCATCATATATATAATCAAAACAACATGAAAATGTGATTATTTAGGGCGTGATCATAGTCAAATTCACCTATTATCAGAAATACCAACTACTATAATCTTAGTATGCTTAATGCATCGTTTGGCCAATACCTTTGTATTGCATTACTTATATTCGTCTGTATAATTAATTACTCCTATTATTCTTTGTATTACTAATATAATCTTAGTAAACTAATGTATGCTAAATTTTCGGTATGAAACCCAGCAAAACGTATACAGATTTTGACGCCAAAAATCAAACGTCGTATGTTACTAACATAGATATAACTTATGTTGGAATTTTGTATTATTTTATAGGGATAAAATATGGAATTAAATTCTTGTATTAGCAATGGGTAAAAGTTCCTTTAAAGTACTACATAACAATCCATGTATTATATTACTCACCATGACAATCATGTGTAATCCTTAGGATTTGTTTGGTTTGTGAGATACGGGATAGTAGTGCTGCGCAAAAATGAAAAATAATTTTATTTCGCATATAGTTGAATTTCTGATAGTGGGTGTTGCTCAAGATGCAAATGCAAGTATACGGGATCGATAAGTAATAAAATGATAAATAAAGTATGTTTCCACGAGAACTTTCTGATTAACTATCAATTAAATTAAATTAAAAAAAATAATCTATTCAAGCGATTTTTTAAAGTGTAATTATTTATATTAAACTAATCTATAGCAGTAATCTAAGAAGTTAAAGAAAACAAGTCGGCAAGCTTAGAGGCGAATTTAATGGGAAAAAATATGCCAGGCGTCTTAGAGGAGAAACTAGCTTTTATGAGTTTTACGAAAATTTTGACAGTCTCCTCTGTAAATAGGACTATCACATACTTGTCAAATAGCTAAAAATATAACATATGTTGCACAGGCCATAAAAATAAACAATACCTCTTTAGCCTCACATAGCCACCGGTTTCAATGAAAATACTTTAAAATACTTTAAAGGATAAACGATCGCTACAAATATAATCTAGTCTAAGAGTCCGAAGTCGAATCCCACAGAGAACAAAGGCTTAGCTACAACTGTTCGCTATCACTTTAGAAGACAAGTTTGAACAATTTTCTAAATTATAAAGATTGAGATTTTTATTCTAACTAATTAACTAACAAATACTAGAAAATAATAAAATTTAACTAATAAGGATGAAGTTGGAGACAAGACTAAGAAGGCCTAGAGTTAAGATTTCCTCAATTTTCGAAATCCTACCCGCTACGTCTCCTATATTTTCGCCTAAGTATTCTCTACTGATCGTGGGCACTTCAGGTGTCATAATTCTCTCCCGAGAAACTACAACAATTTACTAGACATATTCTCCCGAACTACGCTAGCAGGCACTATCTCACCGCTCACTATGACCACATAAAGGCTTTGTTATTTCTAAACCCACCTTTAAACACGTCGTATTAATTCCTCACAAATATTAGGAGTGACGTTGTTCAACAATCACCTAACTATGTACCTTTTCCCAAGCAATACATAATAGATAGGCACAATCAATTTATGGTCATTCAATCAACTGAAATAAGTATGCAGTTAAACAAATAGAGAAATCCAAAGGCTAATTATATTAAAATATAATAAGAATCCATCCTCTAATTATTTTTATCAAAACTCTAGATAAGAAATTAGATACGCATAATAATATGTAAAACTACAATATTAAAAGTCATAACCAAAAAATATATATATTAAGAAGAAAGAATACTCGTTGTCGAATCGTCCGTCTTCTCTCATAGCGTGTTTCTGCCTCCAAAAGTATTATCTAACCCTAAAATAGTGTCCCCTCTAAAAACTAAGTTTATGAGGTATTTATATGCTAGTGTAGATACCATGCCAAAATAATCAAGTTCAAAACTGTCTAGGGCGCAAAACTGCTCGGAAATACTCATCAGTGCTCAGACACCGTCTAGGGTGCCAATATTTCAGTGAAAGGCGCCATTAGAGGTGCCAATTTCACTTCGTCTTGCGCCATCAGGGGCACCAATCTTGGCATGCTGGACAGTGCCTTGCGTTGTCTAAGTTCGAGAGTTTTTTTTTATGGTCTTGCATTGTTTTGGACGTCGACTTTTCAATGGCTTGCAGCATCTTCTTTTTTTGCTCTATTTTGTAGTTTTTAGGTACCATTTCATGTAACTTTTTCTTCACTTCATATTCATATTTTCTTACACATAAAATAAACTTAATTAAGCTCAAATATTGCACGAGTCATAAATATCACATAAAAAATATAGGGTAAATACTGGTATAAAGTTTAGTATTTTAGCCATACATCATACGGTTAACAATCTCATTGATTTTTTTAACAAATTGACTGAATAGCTTGTCTGGTTTAATGATTGATGTTGTGACCAAAACACTCACGCAAGTGTACACGATCGACAAGTAATATAGTAGTAAGTAAAGTATCGTTCCCACGAGAAATTGTGATCAACTTATCGACTGATGCAGACTCAAACAATTATCAATTCAAGGTGATTTATCTGAAAATACATAAATAATCAATTTACAATTTACTTAGTAATTAAAAAATAATTCAACACAAAATTACTACAACAATTATACAATTTTCTTTTAACAATTTATATAAAAGATATTTCAGGGTCATGGTATTGCTAGAGATCATACTACTTTCTTAGCTTAAGATTGATTTATTGAATTATTTGGGTTATTGATTATAGGGTTAATAATACCCATAAGAATCTGTCGAATTCTTATGCGCCTATTCAAGTTAAACTAATACCTATATGTCTATGGTATTAATATTAACTTGAATGCATTTACAAATCCTATTTTTCAACCAAACAAGGCAATTAAGTATATGTCTATCTTAATCGCGAATCTTTCACCCGATGCCCAGGATTCAGATCTTATTCTATTTGAGTCTATTTGCAATCAAGAATTTTCTTTTTCAAGTTTAACTCAAGATCCATAAATAATATTTTACTGTTAGCTACGCAGTAAAATAATTAAAAGCAAAATCAAATAAACAACTCATAACAATAAATTCAAGATCTTCAATCTAAGCTTCAAATAACAAGATCATCTAACACCCATGAACCCAGAATATTTGGGTTTTAGCTACACATATTTATGCAAATATCAACAATAAAAGTCTTAAACATAATATAACTAAATATTAGGAGAAGGTTTAGAAGAACTCTTTGAATCCTTTCTCCAAATTGATGTTCCTCTTGATTTTCTTCTCCAAGATGAGTCTCCTCCTCCTCTCTCTCTAAAATCATATGATGCCCCTCAATAATGGAAGCTTTTTGCCTTTTTATGATGAGTGTGTAGGGGTTTTTGACAATTATGCCCTTTTTGGTCCGAAATATAACACTTTTGCAATCCGACCCCCAAGCTGGGCGCCCTCCATAGTGCCCCCATATTTAGCTACTGTTTTTGGTGCCACAGGTAAGGCTGGGCACCACAAATTCGCAAGTTGTCCGGTTTCGTTCGTTTTGGCTCAAATCTTGCGCGTTTCGCCCCCAATTGCTCCCGAATCATTCCTACAAGTAAAAACACTTCAAATTAATCTAATTCATAGCATTTAACATCCCACATTCACAAAACAAGATTAAAATATGAGGCGATATACATAAAAATATATATACTTTAAGCTAAACATCAACACTCCACACTTAGACGCTTGGTCGTCCTCGAGCAATTGGACAATCTAATAAACCCCCAACTACGTACAAAGTTCAATCATAGAGGAGCACCTTAAATTTTAACCACACACTATACTCTTGACCATGATCAATATCGGCACACAAGTATGAACACACAAAAATTCACATTCTTCCCGTTTAAGCATACCCAAGTAGAATATTTTAATTCAATAAATTCCAACAACCCATTTGTCATAACCCAACCTCAACACTCGACTTGCAACCACTAAGCACCCTCAATTCATGCACTCACTCAACAAGAAAATTTACAACATTACCAATCATTTAGGAGATCATGTGCCCTCACCAACAAACAAAAGAGTGAGTATAAATTGGTCCACACATTCAAATATACTTTTGAATATAGATTAAGGACATCACACAATTGAACAAAATTCACTCACTCTCACAAAGCTTTCATATGCATCCCGTGGTCGTACCATAAGCTTTCCCTTAATGTATATCTCTAATAATGTAAGCTAGCCAAATCTAGGATCAATTAGGACTTTTAGGTTGTAATGTAGGCTAAGGCACGGGTAGGATACATTTAGAAATAGTGGCTAACCATCCTAAGCAATTTTAATACACTACATTTACAATTCAAGCACATACTCTTCTCAACCAAATTTTCCGTATACCATATAGCCCTCTTTTCAATTAAGCACTTCTCTATTTTTCACTAGCACAAATCAATAAAAATTGGAGGTTTGATTTTTCTACATTATTTGAATTATCAATTTTTTTCCACACACTCCATACAGTAAAGTTCAATAGCTAGTGACCTTTAATTTCAACTTTAGTGCACCAACGGGCTCTTCCATGGTTCCACTCAAAAGCTACTCCCCAATCTCTAACCTTACTTTTTTTAGCGACTAAGTGCCTTAGTAGGTAAAGGTTCAATCAATATCAAATTAAGAAAAAAATAGGGGTATGGCTTGTAATATGGGTGCCAAAAGAAAGGTCTATAGGCTCAAAGGGGCTAGCAACAGATTTTTTTTTTAATTTTTATGTGACAAGCACATCCATGATCAAGCAAGAAAATGCCTACATCATCTCTTAGATTAGCACAACTTACAATTTCGCTTTAATTAACACACGGGGCAAGTTCTAGACTACACAGGATAGCATAGAAAATCACGAATTCTCACACACATATTGCACATGACTCAATCAAGACGGTTCTGTTCAACTCTCAAGTCAAACAAGCACAATTAAATGAGAATTTAAGCAACATTGCACTATGCGGCCTACAAGTCAAACATGTGAGAAAAAGGCGTCACAAAATAGGCTATTTATTTTACTTAGGCTTCACAATTCAAACCAAGTACACGGGAAAATAGAATGTATGTCATAGCCTAATGTGCCAGCGTCAACTATCTCAATGAGTATCTCAGGACGACTCAGTTTCTTCCTAAACTACAAAAAAATAATAATTAAAGTGCCCGGTTCGAGTTACATCCTTGGAAAAGAACCGGTGCCCAAAGAAAAACTAAGGAATACTACGTAGCTATTCAAAAAAGGTAAAAAATAAATAAAATAAGGTATTTTTAAATCGGACTTTTATCCCTCAAGAAGATTGTTCAAAAGATCCATCGTCTGGAAAAGTCCGAGCTTTTTCAATTTTTTTTCATTTTGTATTTTTATACTTTTATTTTTTATTTTTTTTATAAAGCAACTAATACTAAACTAGACTGACTATACTAGAACTACTAAAAGACACAAAACAAATACAGCTACCAACACATGTAGTATTCCTCCCACCCCACACTTAAACTTGCATAGTCCTCGATGCAAGTAAAAATGAAAAACGGAGTAGGGTGCAAAAGAAAAACTCCCTGTCAATCATAGTCCACTCCCCCCAGCAGTGCTGGGGTCATCAACATCCGGTATGAAAGGCACCAAAGTCATAAGCCCTGTAGCATAATTGCCATCCTCATCCTCTATATCTGAGTCTTTGGCAGAGTTGATGTCTTCAGACTAGTGAATGGGGCTGCCAGGTGCAATACCCAACATTTCCTTGGATGCACTAGACAAGTCATCATGCAAATGCGTGTGCTCCGCGTCTGTAATGCCAGCCCTGCTCATGAGTAGGTGCAACGAGTTATAAATGTACTTGCTAAAGTTTTCCTCTCACTCCATCCGAGCAGTGGGGGTGAGTTTGGATGATGACTCTACCACAGATCTGATGTCCATAAGCCCAGCTGGAGCCTCCACCACCTCATCATGTCCGGGGTACTCCCGCACTCCTCGAGATATCATATACTGGGTAAGTAAATTGCCAAAGAAGAACCGACGAATCTGTCGCCCAAACCTCGTACACTCCATCTCATTGAGCATGGTCTCAGCTACATTAATTGGTCGTTCGATCATCAGGGAGAAGATGAGACACACTCTAGCTCGAGTGTAGTCACTGCTGTGCTCCGCCGGCATTAGTCTTGCCTGCACAAAATTCTGCCATACTTTGGCAGTTGTGTTGAAGTCTGAGCATACCATAGAGAGGTGATTGCTGCCCTGCTTCCGTATCCACTTTGCATTGGAATCTACGCCACAAAGAGTGTGATGTATGAGCTTATACTTTCGCCTTCGGATCAAGCGTTGGAGTCTCCTTGGGTCGACATTCTCAACCCCCAAATATTCAGACAAATACTCCCTGCCCACCGTCATATCTTTTCCTCTTACACGTGAAGTGCACTGTTTGTAATTCCAGTTAGCGTATAGCTCTCGAACCATGCTCAGGTTGGCATGCCCCGGGCATTCCAAGAACTTGTCCATCTTTAGAGCTCGTAACCTGTCAAGTATTTTCGGGAATTTCCTCCCTAAGGCTTCAGTGTTAATCCCTATCTCAGAAATGTACCGCTCAGATGGCACGAAGTCCCTATGCCATGAAATAGCCCCATCATTGACCAAATCAAAACGAGGTATTGGCCTTGGTGGCATAGGCTGAGATCCTTCGGCCACCTGCTTGCCTTTGGGCTGCCGTGAAGAGCTTTCACCTTGCTTGCGCTTTTATGGCACAGGAGAAGTGGTGGAGGAACTTCCAATGCCTTTGCCTTTGCTAGCGCTATCACGAGCCATAGTATCCTGCAACAAAAGTAAACATAAATGTGAGAATGGTTCAAGAAATATGCCTCAGGTTGTCGTGCAAGTCATGAAATGACCCCACACTTAAAACCGAAGGCACTATGTACTTTATAGCAAAATTGTTCATCCACCATGTACAAGTGTTGCATCTTAGAGCTATGGGTACTCAAGACTTCCCCATGCTATAAGATAATAATTGATTATGTCAACGTGAACTCACCATAAGGTGAGCAAAAGGCATATGGTATGCACCTTTCACAAATACTAGACTATACTTAATTAAGCTAAGTTATAAGATCCTACAACATACAACATATAAGATCAATAGTGTAAGAACATGTTTTTCATCAAAGGCACAACCCCTAGCATATAAAAGTATCCCTACACACCCCACGCTTAGCCCGAATGCATACACAATTTCATCCGATTACTCATACTTCATCGGGCACCAAAACTCCTCTTTCAAGCATTTAAACAAATACATTGTGGGCATGAAGTGTCTTCTTATAATTCAACAATGGTGGAACATGGTGGCCCTCCCAATTTTCAACAAAGTAGAGGGAATTCAAGTTTACTACTCCGTATACATTAAACACACAATTGTCGACAAAAACAAACCACCCACCATAAAAATTTCATAAGAACTACATGAGGGGAACTATGGGGAATTAAGGCTCTTGGGCATGGAATTATGGATTTCTACTAGTGAAAACACATAAAAGAAATACAAAATAAGATGAAGAGAATACCTATGGAATGGAGAAGGTTAGCAAGAGAGAAGGAGAAAAGAAAAAAAATTTGGCGTGAAGAAATTGAGAGGAAGCGGGCAGAAGCAGTAACGTTTTTTTTTGTTTGGGTGGTGTTGAGTTTTGTTGGATTTGGGTTGGGAATGGGTTATAATGTTAGTGTAAATGGGTATTTTGGGTTGGGTTAAATGGATATGGGTTTAGAATATAATAGAAACCAAATAAATTATTTTTTTTAAAAACTTACCTGACCCCCAGCTGGGCGCCTGGCGCTCTGCCTGGCGCTGGGTCTTCTGCGCCTACTGGTTTGGGAACCCCAGGCAGTGCTGGGTGCTGACCTGGATGCTGTTCACGTTAATTGTTTTTAAATAAACATCCCGATCCCCCGAGCCTTATATATACTCAATTTACATGTCCTATACCATTACATCTAAAATTTCTATACCTATAAAGAAAATGCAATACTCTACCTATTCTAAAAGAAAAATTAAGAAGTTAAACTAGGAAAACAACAAAAATTAGCTTGCCTCCCAACGAGCGCCTAATTTATCATCGCGGCACGACTCAACACATTCTCAAGCATCCATCAATTCCATCGAGGTCTTGTGACGTGTAATGTCACCACCCCAATAATGTTTTATCTATTGGCCATTTACCAAGAAAGTACCATTGGAGCTTATTTCTCGTAACTCCACAGCTCCACGAGGCTTCACACTTACCACAACGAAAGGGCCTGACCAACGAGATTTAAGCTTTCCGGGAAAGAGCTTTAACCTCGAATTGAATAATAACACTTCTTGCCCCGGCTCAAACTCTCGATGTTGGATGCGTTTGTCATGCCATCTTTTAGTTTTCTCTTTATACAACTTGGCATTCTCATATGCGTGCAATCGAAACTCATCAAGCTCGTCGAGTTGTAGCAACCTCTTCTCCCCAGCTAACTCCATATCCATGTTCAGCTTTTTAATTGCCTAATAGGCTTTGTGTTCAAGTTTGACGGGCAAGTGACATGCCTTCCCATAAACTAATTTATACGGAGAAGCGCCTATGGGAGTTTTGTATGCAATTCGATATGCCCACAATGCGTCGCTAACTTTCCAGCCCAGTCCTTTCTATTCCCACTCACTATTTTCTCAAGAATCTGCTTCACCTCTCTGTTTGACACTTCCACTTGACCACTCGTCTGGGGGTGATAGGCAGTGGAGACATTGTGCTCGACTCCATACTTTGCAAGAACATTATTCAGCAATTTGTTGCAGAAGTGCATTCCTCCATCACTGATCAACACTCTTGGAGTTCCAAAGCGTGTGAAGATGTACTTCTTGACAAAGCTTACCACAACCTTTGCATCATTAGTGGGAAGAGCAATGGCCTCCACCCACTTGGAAACATAGTCGACTGCCACCAAGATATACCTATGACCATTAGAGTGTGGAAACGGTCCCATGAAGTCAATCCCCCATACATAAAAAAACTCTACTACCAGAATGATTTGCAGCGACATCTCGTGCTTCTTTGTGATCATTCCGGTTCTTTTGCACCTGTCACACATTTTAACAAAGGTATGTGCATTCTTAAACAATTTTGGCCAATAGAAACCTGATTGTAGAACTTTCTGGGCGGTCCTATCACCACCATGGTGACCTCCATATGGCGAAGCGTGACAGTCATGAAGTATGGCATTCATCTCCTCTTCAGGAACACATTTCCGCACCAACTGATCTGCACAAATCCTGTAAAAAAATGGCTCATCCCACATGTAGAGCCTCACATCATGCAGGAACCTTCTTTTGTTATCGGGTGTCAATTCTGGTGGTGTCACCCCACTTGCAATAAAATTCACATAATTTTCATACCACGGGGCGTCAATTGAGGTGATTGCCAATAACTGCTCATCAGGAAATGTTTCTTTGATTGATCCCCCTTCAGTTACATGGCCTCCATTTTCCAACCTGGACAAGTGATCTGCAACCTGATTCTCCGTCCCTTTTCGATCTCGAATCTCTGAATCAAACTCCTGCAAAAGAAGAACCCATCAGATTAATCTTGGCTTGGCGTCTTTCTTTGAAAATAAATACATGATAGCTGAATGATCTATGTAGACTATGACGTTGGTCAGTACTAGATAGGACCTAAACTTATCAAATTCCCATACTACTGCAAGTAACTCTTTTTCAGTAACAGTGTAATTCATTTATGCTGGATTGAGAGTTCTGCTCGCGTAATGAATGGAGTAAAAGATTTTCTCCTTCCGCTACCCCAAAATAGCTCCAATGGCTATGTCACTTGCGTCACACATCAATTCAAATGGAAGTTTCCAATCCAGAGCAATGATAACTGGTGCAGTAACTAATCTTCTTTTCAGTTCATCAAATGCTTTCAGGCAATCATCATCAAACTTGAAGGATGTATCTTTCTCAAGAAACCTGCACAAGGGAGATGAAATTTTTGAAAAATCTTTAATGAAATGACGATAAAAACCTGCATGGTCCAAGAAACTGCGGATGCCTCTAACTGATGTCAGTGGAGGTAATTTTTCAATTGCTTCCACCTTTAATTTATCAACCTGCAATCCATTCTTGGACACTTTGTGCCCTAAGACAATACCTTCTCTTACCATGAAATGACATTTTTTCCAATTCAGTACCAAATTTGTTTCTTCACACCTAGCAAGTACCTTGTCACGATTCATTAAACATTCATCAAACGAACATCTAAATATAGAAAAATCATCCATAAATACTTCCACAAACCTTTCAACCATATCAGTAATAATAGCCATCATACACCTTTGAAAAGTCGCAGGTGCATTATAGAGACCAAATGGCATTCTTTTAAATGCATATGTCCTATAGGGACATGTAAATGTGGTCTTCTCTTGGTCCTCAGGGGCCATAACAATCTGATTATATCCCAAATATCCATCCAAAAAGTAGTAATATTCTTGTCCAACTAATCTATCAAGCATTTGGTCAATAAAGGGAAGAGGAAAATGGTCTTTGCTGGTGGCATTATTTAATTTTCTATAATCTATGCAAATTCTCCACCAAGTAACAGTTCGCATGGGAATGAGATCATTGTTATCATTTTTTACTACACACAATCCCCCTTTATTTGGAACACATTGGACTTGACTTACCCATTTGCTATCAGAGATAGGAAATATAATACCTGCATCAAGCCATTTAGTCACTTATTTTCTTACCACCTCTTTCATGTTCGGATTTAGGCGGCGTTGTTGTTCTATGCATGGTTTGTGTCCTTCCTCCATGAGCATTTTATGCATGCAAAAAGCTGGACTAATACCTCTTATGTAAGACATTGTCCATCCAATTGCTCTTTTATGCTCACGAAGTACTCTCAACAATTTCTTTTCCTGCAATTCAGACAAGTCAGAAGAAATAATAACAGATAATGTATCAAAACTACCCAAATAAGCATAATGAAGGTGAGAAGGTAAAGGCTTTAGTTCCAATTTTGGAGCTTCTTCAATTGATGGCTTTGGAGGACGGCCATTTGGCCTGTTCAAAGGTTCAAAGGGATTTAATCCTTTCAGATATTCACATGATGCATTCAAAATATGTTTCATTCCTTCAACCTCATCATTAATCTCCAAATTATTAAACAACACAATTGCATTCTCTAAAGAATACTTCAATATACACTTGGGGCAATAAGTTGCTCATCCATCTCCATGACAGATATCATAGATAATTCTTCATAATGGCAAGGAAGTTGAATTGCCTTGTATACATTAAAAAAAGCTTCCTCATTGTCAACTCTCATGATCATATTTCCTTCTCTTACTTTAATTATTGCATCACCTGTGGACAAGAGAGGTATTCCTAATATAATAGGAACTTTTTCATCAGCTTCAAAATCTAAGATAATAAAATCAGTCGGGAAAATAATTTCCCAATTTTCAGCAGCACATCTTCAATCACTCCTTCCGGGTAAGTTATGGATCTGTCTGCTAGTTGCAACTTCATAGTGGTGGGTTTTGGATCTCCCAAACCCAATTGCTTGTACAAAGACAAAGGCATAAAATTTATGCTTGCTCCCAAATCACAAAGTGCATGACCTAAATGCTACATATTCTCACAGGGATAGTAAAACTGCCCGGATCCTTAAGCTTTTGAGGAAGCTTATTTTGGACCCTTGAAGTGCACTCCTTAGTAAGTGCAACTGTTTCAAATTCAGTCAATCTCCTCTTGTTAGCCACAATATCTTTTAGATATTTGGCGTACTTTGGAATTTCACGAATTTCATCTACCAAAGGAATATTTAATTGAATCCGACTCAATATAGTGAGAAATTTGTTGAACATGCGATCATCATTCTTTTTCTACAATCGTTGTGGAAAAGGTGGTGGTGGTCGGGGAACATTCACGGGCGCTGAAATTGTATCATCTTTCTTTGCTTCCTGTGTTGCTTTGGGAATCAATTCACCCTCAGGTATAGACTTGTCTTTTCTCTTCTTTGAAACTTCTTCTAATTCCCTTCCATTTCTAAGTGTTACTGCACTAACTTGTGAATTTTTCTTTGTATCACTTGGAAGAGCACCTGCAGGCCTAGTGTTTTGATTTGCAGCCAGCTGTCCCATTTGCCTTTCAAGATTTCTGAAGTCAGTTCTGAGTTGTTGATTGTCATGCAACAATTTCTTCAACAAATCATTTGTACTTTCTTCTACTTGCTGGGGTGGCCTTTGAGGTTGATTAAAATTTCCTTGGGTTCTATATTGATTCTCATTTAATTGATTTCCACCCAGGAGAAATTAGGATGATTCCTCCAATTTGGATTGTAAGTGTTCCCATATTGTGTATGTTGGTTCATTGGACCTCTGCTTTGTTATCCCACATAACAAATAGTTTCAGGATTTGTGGGGCACATGTCATTCGTGTGATTTGCCAATTTTGCTATATGTGCTCTCATGGCAGAAATGTCATCAAGTTCAAGTACCCCTGCTTTCTGTTTCATTGCTCTCCTTGGTTCTCCCTCACCTTGCCAATTATGATCATTAGCGGTAAAGTTATTCAGCAGAAGTTGTATTTCACTATATGGTCTCGCCATGCAACTACCTCCACAAGCTGAATCAAGATTCATCTTTGAAGTCTCATCTAATCCATCAACAAAAGTATGTCCCAATACCTCATCAGTCTGACAATGATGTGGACAGTCTCGGAGTAGTTTCTTGTATCTTTCCCAGGCTTGGCGAAGAGTCTCACCCTCCCATTTTTGAAACCCAAGAATCTAGCTCCACAAAGAATTTGTCTTTTTAGTGGGGAAAAACTTGATTAAAAATTTCTTTGCCAAATCATCCCAAGTATGGATTGAATTAGCAGGCTCCTTCTGCAACCATTCTCTAGCTTCCCCCAACAATGAAAAAGGAAACAAGGTCAGCTTGACATAGTCCTTGGAAACATTTGGATAGTTGTAAGTATCCGTTATTTCCAAAAAATTCTGAATGTGCCTCTGTGGGTCTTCGTGAGATAGACCTACATATTGCCCAGTGGACTGAATCAGCTGCACCATGTACTGTTTAAGCTCAAAGTGACCAGTGATATCAGGCTTCACGATCGCCTGAGTCATATTAGCAAGGTTTGGCCTTGCAGTTTCTATCACCGGACGCTCTTGGTTACCTGCCATTACTGTTGGCTGTGGCTGAACTAGAATGTCCAACTCTTTTTCTGTTTTATATCTAGCTTCCAACTCTTTCCTCGCTCTATGAAGTGTTCTTTCAATTTCAGGATCAAGAGGAAAGAGATTGTTTGTGCTTCTACTCCTCCGCATTCAAGAGAAGATCCTATGCAACACAAACAAAGTAAACTTTTAATTAATGGTCAGTCAAGTAGTTAATTTCAAAATTCCCCGGCAACGGTGCCAAAAACTTGTTGCGACCAAAACACTCACGCAAGTGTACGCGATCGACAAGTAATATAGTAGTAAGTAAAGTATCATTCTCACGAGGAATTGTGATCAACTTATCGACTGATGCAGACTCAAACAATTATCAATTCAAGGTGATTTATCTCAAAATACATAAATAATCAATTTACAATTTACTTAGTAATTAAACAATAATTCAACACAAAATTACTATAATAATTATACAATTTTCTTTTAACAATTTATATAAAAGATATTCCAGGGTCATGGGGTTGCTAGAGATCATACTACTTTCTTAGCTTAAGATTGATTTATTGAATTATTTGTGTTATTGATTATAGGGTTAATAATACCCATAAGAATCTGTCGAATTCTTATGCGCCTATTCAAGTTAAACTAATACCTATATGTCTATGGTATTAATATTAACTTGAATGAATTTACAAATCCTATTTTTCAACCAAACAAGGAAATTAAGTATATGTCTATCTTAATCGCGAATCTTTCACCCGATGCCCAGGATTCAGATCTTGTTCTATTTGATTCTATTTGCAATCAAGAATTTACTTTTTCAAGTTTAACTCAAGATCCATAAATAATATTTCACTGTTAGCTACGCAGTAAAATAATTAAAAGCAAAATCAAATAAACAACCCATACCAATAAATTCAAGATTTTCAATCTAAGCGTCAAATAACAAGATCATCTAACACCCATGACCCCAGAATATTTGGGTTTTAGCTACACATATTTATGCAAATATCAACAATAAAAGTCTTAAACATAATATAAGTAAATACTAGGAGAAGGTTTAGAAGAACTCTTTGAATCCTTGCCCCAAGTTGATGTTCCTCTTGATTTTCTTCTCCAAGATGAGTCTCCTCCTCCTACTCTCTCTAAAAACTGTTGATGCCCCTCAATAATGGAAGCTTTTTGCCTTTTTAAGATGAGTGTCTAGGGTTTTTGATAATTATGCCCTTTTTGGTCCAAAATATAACACTTTTGTAATCCGACCCCCTAGCTGGGCGCCAGACGCCCTCCATAGCGTCCCCATATTTAGCTACTATTTTTGGCGCCACAGGTAAGGCTGGGCGCCACAAATTCGCAAGTTGTCCGGTTTCGTTCGTTTTGGCTCAAATCTTGCGCGTTTCGCCCACAATTGCTCCCAAATCATTCCTACAAGTAATGTCACGACCCAAAATCCACTAAGGGTCGTGGTGGCGCCGGACACCTCTGTCAGGCCAACCAACTCAAATACTTTAAGTTGGTCTCATTTTAACACTTTTGGAATACTGGATTTTTCCTTCATTATTTAGAAATTTTAAAGAATATATTTTTCAAATCAAATTTAAAGGTTAAGTAATTAATACAATACTCCAAACCATCCCAGAACCCGGTGTCACACGTGCATGAGCATCTACTGATAAGAGAAATAAAATACAATACCTGTCCGAAATACAGTGGACAGGGAATAAGATACCAAATACTGAAAGGAACTACACTAGCTGCGGGTCGCCTCGAACAATGCAGCTCGCCTAGTCCCAGCGTCATCCATGCTGCTACGCCCAGTAGGCTGCTAGAGGTATATATACCTGTGCAACAAAAATGCACAGAAGTGTAGTATGAGTACATAATCAATGTGTACTTAGTGAGTGTCCCGCCTAATCCCGAAGGGGTAGAGACGAGATGGACAACTTTGGCACACTCTAAAGGCCCAATGATCATTTATCCTCAATACACATATTAAACCGTGGATTTATTCTTTATAAACATGATTCTAATTCAGCTAGAAGAAACGAATAAATGCATAGTTATAATCATAGGGAAATTTCCCGAATTTCTCTTTAAAACATAATCCAAATATTTTTAAGCCACAAAAGGGCAATAATAACTTAATTAAGTTCAAGTAGCAACACAGGCATGCGCAAATCATACCGAGGCGACGGCCCGATCCAAGAGAAATAAATATGTACTTGCCGAGGGTCGATGGCACGCCTATAGATGCATCTATTAATCTGCCGAGGCGTTCAGCCCGTTCCAAAATAAACACACACAGACAGACAATCAGTTAAGACGTCAACATGGAGCAATTATCCAAGAAAGGCCAATTCTCTTTAATAATTTGAGAAAACAAAGCTTAAATCTTTTTAGAAATCCATTTATTAATTTAATGTAATATAAGCAATTCAAACTATCAAAGGGTTCACAATTAATTCAAATATAACATGCTTTTGGGTCCTAGACTACCCGGACAATAGCATAATAGTAGCTACGCATGGACTCTCGTCACCTCGTGCGTACGTAGCCCCCACAAATAGGAGCACATAATCATTCACTTCACCTATGGGGTAAATTCCCCCTCACGAGATTAGAAAGGAGACTCATCTCGCTCCGAAGATCCACGACCGGCATTCTACATTCTCCCGAAGGCTCCAATTGATGCACCACGCTCCAAGACTAGCCAATGGTTATGCAAATCCATTAATATATGC